>BRDA01007409.1:0-39721 GCA_036984385.1 Crenuchus spilurus | reverse complement strand
CCCAACCCAAAATTTTGGTGAAAAAGGATGATCACCAATTTTTTTTTTACTTGGCCTTACCTAAATTAAATACGGTTAGATGAGGTCATAGATTTGTAGGAATTGTTTTTGCTGCATTATCAGATCGCTGACATTTACTCTTGTCATCAGCATCACACTGGCTTTAGCTTCTTTGAAATACTTTCTTTTTAGGTAAACGTTTCAATGAGTCTAGATGTTTGTGGTGTCCAAAGTTTTGCTTGTTTAGATGCGCTGGAACTTTTGAGGCTAATGTACGTAAGAAATAATGGAAACTTCTACTCCACAAATTTGCATAATGATAACTGCATCCAGATATTTTTGATAGTACTCATTTTATCTTTTGGCCTCCCATCCACACACAAATAGCTTTGTTTGGTCACTTAAAGGTTTTCAGGGCTGGAGACTTTTCAAAACTCCTGAGTGTTTTTGGGCTGGTGTTTGGGGGTGTTTGTGAGTCTTTTTTAATTTCTCAATTTAGATTTTTTAAAACACTTTGGACTGAAAATGTTTTAAATGTGGAGTGAAAATTTAAAAACTATCCAGATACATGTGGACAAGGCCTAAAACATCACAACTTTCCTCAAACTGCAGAGTTATTTAGTAATCTCAAATACACTTGTCGATGTGGTTTCTGTGTTTTTTTTTTACTTTTTAATGAATTTTTAATGTTTTGACATGTTTTGGCTGTTCTGTGCTGATTGAAACTACGTCCCATACAGGTGGCAGGTACCCTTGTGTTTTTAGACGTGCTACTCTAATCTTCCATCAGACAGAACAGCTTCCAGCTCCAAAACCTGGTCACCATGGCTGGAGCCTCTGTGAAGGTGGCAGTAAGGGTGCGACCCTTCAACTCAAGAGAAATTGGGAAAGAAAGCAAGTGCATTATTCAGATGTCTGGCAACACTACCAGTGAGTATTCTCCGTTCTCCACAGGGTTATGACTTTTAGTGGTCTACCAAACCTGTTTTCTGCTTCACATACCTGATAAATTGTATTCTGTGTCCATAATGTATGATACTTTGATAAAACATTGCCACTCTCTCTTGTAAACACCCTTTGTATTATTTGTGAATCTCAAACATCACATGTTTTCTTTGGGAGTTAAAGTATTAAAAGTGAAGGTTTATTTTCATGTTAACAATATCAGGTAAATATTTATGATTAATGAAAATATATATAATAATCAATATATCTGCATACAGTGCCAGTCAACAGTTTGGACACAACTTCTGTACATTCAGTGGTTTTTCACTGTTTAAAAATGTTCTGCATTGTAGATTAATACTAAAGTCATCCAAACTATGAAGAAATACATATGAGATTATTTAGTAAACAAACAAGTTAAACAAATCAGAATATATGTTTAAATATTAAACATATATAAATATGTTTTATATTTTACATTCTTTAAAGTAGGCACCTCTTGCTTAGATGCAGCTTTCTTGGCATTTTCTCAGTCAGCTTTATGAGGTAGTCACCTGGAATGACTTTCAGTTAACAGCTGTGCCTTGTCAAGAGTTCATGACTTGCATTTCTTGCCTCTTAATGTGTTTGAGACATCAGTTGTGTGTCTACTTTGAAGAATCTAAAATCTAAAACATATTTTGGTTTATTTAACACTTTTAAATTTACTACATGATTCCTTATGTGTTCCTTCATAGTCGAGATGACTTCAGTATTAATTTACAATTTACGGAAAAAAAATATTTAGAAGGTTTGTCCAAACTTTGACTGCTACTGTATGCTCATTGATATTTTAGTTACTGTAATACATTCATGTATTTGTTTACTTTTCCTCAGAATAAAGCTGGAAGGAATTGTTAAGTTACTGACAGATAGTCAATTAATTAGTCTGCAATTGTGAAACACTGATTTCAAAACCATGTCTGAAGATGCTCAGGTGTTGTGCATACCAGTGTGTTTCACATGCAGAATGACAAAAGGCCTTTAAAAAAAGATTTCATGTTTCTGCAGTTGTGGGCAGTGAACTGTTCATTGTTGCTTTGTATGTGTGGGTAAACAGTCAGCTGAGGGAGGATGTGATGTGAAGTGATGTCCAACACTGCAAAGCTTTGTGCCGGTTAGTAGAGGCAGTGCGGGTTAATGACCTCATTCCCACAATCTGAGGGATGGCATGCAGCTCACTGTGTCAGACCAATCTGCTGCACTACACATGCCTGTACCCACCACTGTAATCTCAGATTAAGGACATTTTGACTCTATCTCCGTAAGATGAGCATGACCCAGGACTTATCCTGATGTTATACTCTGACCACCTTTACTAGAAACCCCTGACTCAACATAGATGCCTTTGTAATGCAAGGTAATGGGTTCAGGGATCATGAGTACAGGTTTATGGAAACAAGAATTTAATAACAAACCAAACATACAATCCAAACAAATGAGAACGTAACCAAAAGAATAGAAACTGAAATATACTAAACAGAAACAGGATAAACAGAGGGCCAACTAGGCCTCAAGTGAAACAGGCTTCAGCGAAACAGCCTAAATAGATCCAGGCTAAAGAAGTTAACCAGGCTAACAAAGCAAACGTGTACAAGACCATCAAAAGATAAAGACTGAGGGCTACATTAAAGAAGAGCATGACAATACCAAGCAAAGAACATCTCTTCAAGCTTGGCTTAAGTAGACCTGTAAATCAGAGTCTGAATGGGGACAACTGGGTGGAAACGTCATGTGGGCACTATGGAGCGCTAGGGATTCTGGGAAATGGAGTTCCTGAGGCTATGTGTGAGTAGTGCAAACTATAGTACAAAAATAGTGCAGCTATTTTTTAGTTTCCCCATGCTAGATTCAACAAGGGAGGGAACCTGTAGTTATTTGTGGCTACAGTGCTGGTGGCTTCTAGGAAGCATGAAGCACATATTCTAGGGTATGAGTAGCCAAGCCCCACTTTTAGGTAAAGAATGGAATGAAGAGGAGGAGACAGTTTTGGAGGAATGGTGCCAAACATTGATAAAGGTAATGGGAGTGAGAGTATTTCTGTGGCTTCTGATTGGATAAAGTGAGGAGCTGGTTGTGTTAGATGCTGGAGATAGAATGTTTTAGGTGTTTCGGGCATGGTTCTTCTCCCATATTTTTGTTATTTCATAAAGAATCATTTGCCAAATTTAAGTACTGAATAGTTTTGATAATGTGAATGCTTGATGCAGCTCTATTAATGCCCTGTGCCCTCATTAATAACCTTTAATTTTGCAGCAATCATAAACCCAAAACAGCCGAAAGAGAACAAGAGCTTCAACTTTGACTACTCTTATTGGTCTCATACATCGGTGCGTTTGAACTTATCCAGTTCTACAGTTTTTAACTATAATAATAATGTTCATAAGTTGAATATCAGCTATTTGATGTTGAAATGTCTCTTTTTTACTTCATGTGTGCTACAGCCAGAGGATATTAACTATGCCTGCCAGAAGCAGGTGTATAAAGACATTGGAGAGGAGATGCTGCTGCATGCATTTGAAGGTTACAATGTGTGCATCTTTGCTTACGGCCAGACTGGAGCGGGAAAGTCTTACACCATGATGGGCAGACAGGAGAAAGACCAACAGGGCATAATACCACTGGTAGACTTGATTCAATTAATTTTTATTTACATAGAAATAACTAGATGATATCTTCAGGACCCTAATGAGTATCACTGAAGTCACAGAAAAAAAAAACTTTTAATCATTTGTTGATGATTTTGGAGTGTATTAAATCATTTCTAAATACTGACATGTTTTGTCTTTCTGACAGCTCTGTGAAGACCTTTTCACTAAGATTAATGATAATAATGACAACAACATGTCATATTCAGTGGAGGTGAGAGCAATACCACAAATAATTTGTATTTGTACAGGTGTGTGGGATTGTTTTGGAGATCTACATCCTTAATCATTGTGTCTTCAGGTCAGCTATATGGAGATCTACTGTGAGCGTGTGCGTGACCTGTTAAACCCCAAAAACAAAGGAAACCTGCGTGTGCGTGAGCATCCACTAATGGGGCCATATGTTGAAGATCTCTCCAAGCTGGCTGTCACATCTTATAATGACATCCAGGACCTGATGGATTCCGGAAACAAAGCCAGGCAAGTGAATCATCTTCATCCTTATTCTGGAAGCTAACAACATTAAGACATAAAGTTAGCATTGGGTAGTTGTGTATATACGTAAGTGAACAGAAATATAAACGGGGTTAAAGGCTAGCACATGATCATTTATAAGGCAGATAACCTTGAAGGTTTTTCTCATTTATAAATTCTATTTTTAATAGAAATTTCAATTTATATAATGTATATATAATTTATATAATTTCAATATTTTTTTTAAGAAAAATTCAATTTGAAAGTTTAAAGATGCAGATTATTTCAGAGTTGTTTTTTTATTATTTAAATAAATAGTTTCAATGATTGAAATTTTGTACCATGTTGCAGTATGGAAAACATCTATTTCAATACATTATAGTATTATTAAGTAAGATTATGTAGTTATTTCAGTGAATTTGGGATTTTATTAGTTATTCAATATTAGCTTGGTCACCATTGGTTGTCTTCTTAATGTTTTAATTTCACTGAATTATTTTTTGTCAGTGTGATTGCACACAAGGGACTTTGTGGGCAGCCCTATCCATGGCTCCCAGTTAGCAGTTGGGGGTTAGGGGCCTTGCTCAAGGGCACTTCAGCCATGACCTGCCTGGGGATTGAACCAGCGACCTTCCGGTCACAAGAACAGATCCCTAACCACCAGGCAACTGCTGGTTTGTACAGTTTTGTACAATTCAATTCATATTCTCTTGACACAGAACTGTGGCAGCTACCAACATGAATGAGACCAGTAGCCGATCCCACGCTGTCTTCAACATCATTTTTACACAGAAGAAGCATGACAATGACACAGACAACACCTCTGAAAAGGTACAGCCTACCGAACCCTAAAATAATATGTCTTAGTGACATTTAATTAAAGGAAAAATTTCTACCTGCCTTTTAAAATGTGGATGCAGGCACTTAGAATTACGGATGCACTGTCCATTAGAGTAAATTGTTTGGCTAAGACACAACATTTTCCACTTTGATGCAGGTCAGTAAAATCAGCCTAGTGGATCTGGCAGGCAGTGAAAGAGCTGACTCAACTGGAGCCAAAGGGACCAGACTGAAGGTGAGATTCTCATCCACTTGTAAGACTGGGAAGACATTTTTCTCAGTATAGCTGTTAAAGAACCCCAAGTGCCTGTATGTGTGTTGTTGGTGAAAAAAATAAAATGCTTTGATTATGAAATAGCTGATTACTGATTTTTTATTGTTTCTAGGAAGGAGCTAATATTAATAAATCATTGACAACGCTGGGCAAAGTGATTTCTGCTTTAGCTGAAATGGTGAGAAATTGGAATTGAGTGCATACAAAATTTAAAAATAAACTTCTTTTAGATTTGCTATGGTAATTGATGGTAATTGTAATTGAGCATAACCAGCTTGTGAAAGTCTAAAGTAAAATATCTCTTTCCTTTTGTTATTTGCAGGACTCTTTACCAAACAAGGTAAAAATCATACAAGATCAGTTTAAATGTTTGCTGATTATTTAAATGCGCTTTTTGCATTTTTAAAACTGATGCTATCTTTATTTTCTACAGAACAAAAAGAAGAAGAAGGTAGAGAGCTTTATCCCATACAGAGACTCCGTCCTGACCTGGCTGCTTAGAGAGAATCTTGGTAAAATTATATTAACAATTAAAATTCTTTATTTTTTAAATTTGTTTTTGCCCATTTTTATCCCCTTTCCAATGTAGTAGTAGCCAATTAGCCCATCCCCTTTGTTAGGACTCTCCCCGTCACTTTTGCAATGTCCCTGACTCTGGGAGGGTGAAGTCAAGCCTCCTCCGTTTTGTGTGCTGCAGCCACCACCTCTCAGTAGACACCTGAGCCAGTGGACATTGCAATTTAAAAGTGATAGGGAGAGAGAGCGCCATCTACCTGCTCAGAGAGAGCACAGCCAATTTTTGCTTTTTTAGGCCCCGGCTCTTGATGGCAAACAGCATGACTGGGATTTGAACTTGCGATCCTCTTGTCATAATGTCAGCATCTTAGCCTGCTGAGCCACTCGCGCCCCCCAATAAAAAATTTTTCTAGATCTAGATTTTAGAATTAGACTGCATTTAACAGTTTCATGTATTTTTTAATCACTAAGAGCATAATTCTCTGACTCAAAAATCAATACGAATGTGGGATCTCATTTGTCTGCCTCTTTGTCAGTCATTTTTCTTCCGCCTGTCCCTGTCGCTCAGTACACTCTGTAACAGCTGTCATAATGTGTCATTCTTTGTGAGCTTCTATTTATTTCTTTTTCATTAGGTGGAAATTCACGTACAGCCATGGTAGCAGCTCTCAGTCCTGCGGATATTAACTATGATGAGACCCTTAGCACACTCAGGTAAGCCTGAAATAATTTTGCACTGTCAGAATAAATGTCCTGGTCTTTCAGTTTGTGCAGATGAAACCCAGAACAGAAACAGTCAGGCTTAAAGCTGTAAAGGTGATTCTCTAGTGAAGCTGCTTTTTGACAGCGACAGTTGTAAAAAGTTTTTCAGCTGCAGACAAGGGGGCAGAGGCAGTGAGGGTCCAGTGATCGTTGTTTGTTTAGGCAAAACAGACAAACAGGCTCTGTGATATTGGAGACTTACTGCGAACCGTAACAACATCACAAATAGATCTTAACCTTCACATAGACACAGAACTTTTACATAGATGCAGAATGATGGACGCCAGACACATGAAGGGCTTAACTACACACAATCAAATGTGAACTTTGACAAGAAACAGGTTTAAACTCTCAGACAAAACAAGACATAATATGGCTGGGGGGCGTGGACAATGAAAACAGTTGACACTAGACAGCACTCTAGCACATGACCTGAGGCAGAGGCATAGCAGAGGGGCGTGGTCCGAGACGCAGCATCATGCCGGGGGTGGGGGGGGGTGGGGGTAACATTAACCTTCTTATATCCTCAGCATGGTGTAATATTACAAGAAGAGCTATTAATGCATAGCGATGGCCATATGATTAGCTAGGTTAATCATTTCAGTGGTGAGTGCGAATAAAGAGTTTTCTCTCACCTGAGCATTTGCACAAAAGGCTAAACTACATTTCATTGCCTTGTACTTGTACATGTGTAATATCAGTAAAGATTCTTGAGTGTCATGGCCCCCAAATTATGGAACTCTTTACCTTGGTCACTCAGAGACTGCCCCACTCAGTTCTCCTTCAAAACTCAAATCTATTCTCTCTCCATTTTCATTCTTCTGCTCTATAATGCATTTCTCACCTTGTGAAGTATCCTTGAGTTTGAGAAAGTTGCTATATAATGCAACTTATGATGATGATGATGATGATAATGATGATGATGATGATTATTATTATATTCACCTGTCATTTATGTGCATTGTTCAGGTATGCAGACCGAGCCAAGCAGATCCGCTGCAATGCTATAATCAACGAAGACCCGAACAATCGGCTTGTTCGTGAGCTTAAGGAGGAAGTGGCTCGACTGAAGGACCTCCTCTATGCACAGGGCCTTGGAGACATCATTGAAAGTAAGTGACCAGCAGCTCTAACCAATCTAACCAATCTACAGTGGTTCTGTACTTTTCTCATTCTTTATCATTTCTCTCATTTAGTGGAGTCAGTAATCAAAATAAGGCAGCCTAATGGATTCCCAAGGCTGGATTTTGAGAGCTGCAGTACAAGACTGATTGTAACATGCAGGCATGACCACTAGAAAGAAACCACAATGTTTTAAAACATATTTTAAAATCATCATGGATGACCACATGCATATATTCTCACACTACAGTCAGTTCAGTGGATGTACACAACGTTTGCTTCTTTAGTTTTACACTGGAGGTAATGTAGCTAACAAGCTTATACACCACCAAGTGTCTAAATATGTCATCCATGGACAAATGTACAGACAAAATGAAGCTTTCAAGATACTACTGTTTTTAGCGGTATAAGTTATTTTTGAAGCAGGTGTTTAGTGATTTCTCAGTTCAGTTTACATTATGCTGTTTGGTGGCTCTACCATTCTGTTGCTTGTTAGCTTGTAATTCTAGTACAACATCCACTTCTCATGCTAAACATGTCTTGATTGATGGATTGCTATTGGAGGAAACTGCATAAATTTACATTCTTTGGTGAGCTGGTAATGCCAGTAACCTGAGTACCAGTGGCTGTCGTAGTGGGGGCAGGAGTCTGTAATTTAGTTTTCCTTTAAATATTAAAGAAAATAATATTTAATAATAGGGAGGCAGGGCCTGGGCACTGCTTGTGCATAGGGCCCAGAATTTGATGCTACGCCCCTGGTGGCAGGTGTGTTACTATGTCTGAGGGATGTCTTTTTTCCTCTCTTTCTCTCAGCATATCGAGCTACTGGGCCTGGAATCCCTGCTCTGAAATGTGTGTATTTTTCAGCACCCTAGTGCTTTGCAGCTTACTAAGGTTGAAGCAGGTTGCTTTGGACCACCACATCCTACATGCTCCCAATATGAACAGTTCATTGCAATGTGTGCATGGAGTGTCATTACTGTGTGTGGTGTTCCAGGGTTTTTCTGCTGACTGCAGATGCTTTGGGCTCATTTTAATTTAGAAAAGTGAGGTTTACTAGTTTGCATCTGGCTTGGCCCTTTGCCTTTTTGCTCTAGCAGCCTCATGGACAGCATGTCTCTATGCTCATGTCCCAGGCATGGTTACAATGCTGAAATGAATTTGAGGCATACAGCAGAAACTGATAATCCTTTGTAAGAAAGACTGTGTACTGATTTGTAAAAAATAGTCACGCTTACTTCCTAATAATCAGTCCTCAAATTTATGCTCATTGTTTTTGCTTTATTCTGCTCCTAAATTGAGAAGATAAAGTTTATTTTCTTATGCTTTCTACTTTTCTTCCCTTGATCCTTGTTCCCTCTGTCCATGATTCTCCGTTTTTTCTAACATCCACTTCTTCCTGCAACATTCCGCCCTTGTGCTCCCGTTTTTTTTCTCCAAAATATTTTGGGCAGATTTGTCCAATTACAAGGCTAATGTCAGTAATCTCCAGGCTGTCAGTCAAAGGGGTGATCTCTTCACAGTGACCAATGCCATGACGGGGATGAGTCCATCCCCATCTCTCTCCGCTCTGTCCAGCCGGGCCGGCTCCATCAACAGTCTGCACGACCGCATCATGTTCAGTCCTGGCAGTGAGGAAGCCATCGAGAGGCTGAAGGTAACTGATGGGATGGGTATATAGTTAGATATGCCTATTGGTGGATATTTGGAGAGAAAAACATGCACACAGATTAAAATGGGCTGTTTTCTTTACAGTAAATATTAGGGGTGTGCATCGGTCCAATAAATGATGATCCGATATGGATCTCGATTCATGCGGTACGATACGATTCAGAAACGATATATTTTAATATTTTAAATCGGTTTAATTCAATTCAGTAGGACTTTGATACAATTCGGTTCAGTATAATAGTGTAGGAAATAATACAAGTTACTTGTTTAAAATAGATAATTTTACATTGATTCAACATAAGTTATTAATAAAAATGTGTTTTTGCTTGCATTCAGATAGATTAATGAAATACTAGAGAGCTAGTATAGTTGTATTTGACATGTGAATTCAGAATCAGTAAAATACTGTCGTGTTGGGATGTAGTATCGGGGCTCCAATGTTTTAAATAAGTCCCCAAAACCCTCATTCTTCACCACACAGTATGTTCTTAAGTCTTTGACAATGAACTGGGCTACTGAAGCCATTATTACTTTGGCTCTAGCTGAGTTGTGGTTGAGTTTTGGCTGGAAGAAGTCCTGTTTTTCTGTGTTTTTGTCCTGCCGTGTCTTTGGGCTAGCGGTGCTAGCGTCCTCATTGCCACTTCCACCATGTCGTCTCACCAAATGAGCGGTGAGGTTTGTTGTAATACCAGTGTACTTGAATGCGACTTTGCATTCTTTGCAAACAGCAATCATTTTGTCTAGTTTTCCGTTCTTTGTGTAAAAACCAAACTTGACTGCGAGGAGACGTGACTGTGATGAATATCGCAACAGTTAATCAGAGAGAGAGAGAGAGAGAGAGAGGGAGGGAGTGAGGCAGGAAGGAGGGGGAGCAGCAGCAGCGCACATCAGCAACACCAAATCGATTGACAGCTATTTAATCGGGCCATCGGCCGGTTTATGCTACAAATAGACAGATTCAGGGGTCCATGTAACGATGTATTCACATCGTTTAAGTCAAAACCGGACTTCCGATTCAAATCGGTTATTTTTTACACCCCTAGTAAATATGATATACAGTCAGTGTGCTGATACACTTGCTGGCTAATTGTAGCTCCTCTGCTGATATACTGTTTGTAGAGTCTCTGGATTCATGTTTGCTGAAATACTCTTAACATAACAGACTTGTGTATGTAAAAACCCCAGCACACTGATGTGCCTGGTACACCAAGGTGGAACAGACAAAAATCCACATAAAACAGGAGCTCTTAATTAAAAGATGATTAACCTGAATTCTTTTTTTCTTGTTATTAGGAAACTGAGAAGATCATAGCAGAGCTCAATGAGACCTGGGAAGAGAAACTGCGGCGCACAGAAGCCATCAGGATGGAACGGTCAGACAACCCAACATGTTTTGGTCTTCAGACACTCCTGCATTCAGTTGTCATCAAGCTGTATATGATATGTGAGCACCTCTGTTCTGTGTAGGGAGGCTCTGCTTGCTGAAATGGGAGTGGCCATGAGGGAGGATGGAGGCACAGTTGGAGTATTTTCTCCCAAAAAGGTAAGAGACTCATGAAGAGTATTATCATAGACAGGCATTTGAGAAAAGTGACTACATTGTTTTTACATTTCAGACGCCTCACCTAGTCAACCTGAATGAAGATCCTTTGATGTCTGAGTGTTTACTGTACTACATCAAAGATGGAATAACCAAGTAATTTTGTTTATTTTTGTTTAGAATCTTTGAACATATCACATTTCACAACTGCAATGTCTTTGACATTATTCAAGCATGAGATGAATGTGATCTTCTTATGACTTAACTACTGTTGCATAACTTGACAATAACACTGCATCTATTCCCACTATACTCACATTTTCCTGTGCTGATGGATTCCCTCTCTCACCAGGGTTGGCCGTGAGGATGCCAGCTGTAGGCAGGACATTGTTTTGAGCGGTCATTTTATTAAGGAAGAGCACTGTATCTTCACAAGTAGCACCAGCCCATCTGGAGAAGGAGTGGTTGTTCTGGAGCCTTGCAAAGATGCGGAGACCTACGTCAATGGCAAAAGAGTGACAGAGCCCATAGTTCTTAGATCAGGTGAACCTGCAGCACACTATAGAGCTAAACCACTATCACTTTAGCACTAATTTTTGTTTTATTCAAATTTTTTATTATCTTCTTCCAAGTGAATCAGCCATTCAAAACCTCTGAAATGAACCCAACTTACATATCAGCGTATGTTTCAGCATATGTTGATGCAAGTCCCGAGTGGCTCAGTGAGACACTGGCACTACACAGTAAATCTGCTAGTGTTATATCAACACTATTAGAGTAAAATTAACACTGAGAGTGTTACATTTTGACACCCTCAGTGTTAATTTAACTCTAATAGTGTTGATTTAACACTGACAGATTTACTGTGTATGATCTGAAGATGGCAAGCTTGAATCCCAGGTCATGTTTCTTGCCATCAGCAGTCAGGGCCCAAGAGAGCAAAAATTGGCCATGCTCTCTCCGGGTGGGTAAGATGGCATTCTCTCCCCAGCACTAATATGTAATGTTAGCTGGCTCAGGCGTTTGCCAGGCGATCCATCAGAACTGGGGATCCTGCGCTTTCCTTCAAGTGTTTTGGCTGTCCAGTGGTGATGTATTGGCAGCAGTTAGAAAAGAGGCGGAGCTTGACTTCACATACATCAGAGGAAGCCTGTGTTAGTCTGCACCCTCCTAGAGTCAGGGACATTACAAATGATAGGGAGAGTCAATGAATGAGTGGGTCAATTGGCTTCCAAACATAGGGGAAAAAAACTAAATAAAAAAAAACTGTGCATGCATTTGAGCTGATCACGGTCTACGCAAGCACCTTTTTAATAATCTTTCACTTTGTTTCTTTGTCTCTCAGGCAACCGCATCATCATGGGGAAGAGCCATGTTTTCCGCTTTAATGACCCAGAGCAGGCAAGGCAGGAACGTGAGCGGACACCCTGCGCCGAGACCCCTGTGGAGCCCGTGGACTGGGCCTTCGCTCAGAGAGAATTACTGGAGAAACAAGGCATAGACATGAAACAAGAAATGGAGCAGAGGTACAGCTGGTTTACAATCTACTTAAGACTTTTGCTTTTGCATTTGTCATACTCGGTATTTATGTGCAAAAATCTTGAATGTAAAGAGATTTCACCTTATTCTGCATAACAAATTCAGTCCGTTTCTACTCCAGGTAATCAACTGTGCATATCAGTCTTTTTATATTCAATTTTTGCAGATTGCAGGAGCTTGAAGATCAGTATCGCAGGGAGCGAGAAGAAGCAAGCAACCTTCTGGAGCAACAAAGACTGGTATGCCAGGCCAATCTCATAGAAGTCACTTAACAGTTTGAACTAGTGAAAAGGCCTAATTGTAAAACAATGTTTAACTTTCAGGATTACGAAAGCAAGCTGGCGGCTCTTCAGAGGCAGGTTGACTCACGATATTACCCTGAAACCACAGAGGAAGAAGAGGAACCAGAAGAAGAGGGTGAGAAGGGAACATCTCTGCATTTGCTTGCATAGAAAATACAAAGTTATCTTCTTAATGACAGTTCTGGAGCGTGTACAGACAAATGACTGCTGTTTTTTCCAGATGAATGTGGATTTTTAGTTGATATCCTTTCATTAAACAGCTTAAAACATTACAACTTCTTGGGGTTCTGAGATCTCGTGTTTCCAGCTGCAGTTTAAGCATACTATATAATTTGTGCCTGCCAGTGGCGTGGACCAAGCAGGAGACTGAGCTGGCACTATGGGCTTTCCGAAAATGGCGTTTCTACCAGTTCACCTCTCTGCGAGACCTGCTGTGGGGTAATGCCATCTTCCTCAAAGAGGCCAACGCCATCAGTGTCGAGCTCAAGAAAAAGGTAAACAGCTCTGTGTATTTTTTTTATGTGGTCAAGTGGCTTGGTGAACAGGCCGTGGGGAAGGGTTCAGATAAACATTGGTCCAATGGACCTCCATGAAAGGGACAAATAAAAACCAGACTACCCAGTCCAGACTAGGGTTACCAGCACCCATTCCTGCATCCAGGCCTCGGGACTGGGTCCTTCTGTGAGTTCCTTGCTGCCTCATCATGCTCAGCCTGAAAAGGCTTTGGGAACATGGCAGGGAATGTCCCAAAGCTGATGTGTAAGATGGAAAGCTATGAGCAAGATATAGTAAAGGCACACAGTAATGGCTCTTGTATCAGACCCCTCAACAGGCAACAGCCTCCTGCTACTCTAGGCACTGTGGGAGAAAGTTTCCAGGCAGAATGTGGGAATATTCACAAGTCACAGGCTGAGGGCCGCTCATATGGAGTTCTTCCTCATGGACAAGAGGGTTGCTTCTCAAGACTGCAGGTTTTGAAAAGGAAAACTCTGACTGTTGTTTGTGTCTGTGCATCACACAGCAGTGCAGAGTATTCAGCCAGAGTTTTGGAGAAGGTACTTGAGTAGTGCCTCCTACTGACTCCATAGTTTTACTGGGGTCTTCAATGCTCATATGGGGAATGATACATTTACGTGGAGGGGTGGCCTACTGTATCCTACTGTAGGAGGTGCCTCAGTAGTATAGGGATACTGGTCTGCTACTGAAGGCAATTAAATTCCTGTACAAGTGTAGTGAAAGCTGTGTGACTTTGGTCACTAACATTGCTGTTGAAAAATCACAAAATTCCAGTAGAGTAATTTTATGTAATTTTACATTATTTTACAAAATTATGTGTGAAAGGGTTTATAGGTATACACAAGTATAAAATTATTCTCTAAGATTTTTGCGTTCAGTATGTAAGGTCATTCAGTCATTCTGGTCTTTCATCATGAATTGTGTCACCCCCTCCATGTAGTTTGTGTATGTAAATGTGAGTGGCAACACGGTTGCTAACTACCAGAGCAGAGACTGAAGGAGAGGAAAAGAAGCTTTCTGCAATATTGAAACAACTTTATTTAAAACTTTCAAACTTGATGAAAACTACAAACTCTGTCGTCTGTTTAAATATGTTATTTGTTATTTTTTTATATATTTGGTATATATATGGATTACGTCCTAGTCCATATTTGTGTGCTCGGGATAATAGTGTGTATCTGAAAGGGTTAAATTCTTGGTTGTCATCTCTGCACAACAAGCTCTGGAACACAGTCTGGATGGAGAGAATGTGAACTGAAAACAGTTTTGATTGTTAATAGCTTTAGTCTACAACATTGAGTCAGATGTCAATCAGCTTGAACTTAGCATAGCAAGATATTGCTGTGTGGCATGTTTCCACTTTCTGTATTTCATTGTATATAATGTAATTAATTATTTTTGTAATTGTGACTTTGTGATATTTTACAAAAATCAGAAGCAGTGGTGGCAATATATATATTTAAATATATGAAACATTATTGCTTCTCTCTGTTTTACATTATAACCAGCAGTATAATAGCACTTGTTAGACTCCATAGAACTCAAGTCTTTTGTTTTTGTTTATAACTTACCGTTGTGATGCATGTTCACACAGGTTCAGTTCCAGTTTGTGCTGCTTACAGACACACTCTACTCTCCACTGCCTCCTGATCTCCTGCCCCCTAGTATAGCTAAGGACCGAGAGAAAAGACCGTTCCCTCGCACTATTGTAGCTGTGGAGGTTCAGGATCAGAAGAATGGAGCCACACACTACTGGACCTTAGAAAAACTGAGGTGTGGCTTTCTCTTTCAAGAAAACATATTAGTAAGATATTACAATTTACAAAATGACAAGGACAAACACAGTAGTACCATCCATTATGAAGCTTGAAGTCTGTCACTATTAGCATTTTTAGCTAATGGTACAGTCATAGAGTAATAAGACGTGTTGTAAATACTTTACCAGGGAATTGTTGGTGAAATTGAAAAAGTAAAACGAATGATTGCTTTGAGCACAAGCTGAAGTGTTGTGCTCTCTGCAGACAAAGGCTGGACCTGATGAGAGAAATGTATGATCGTGCAGCAGAAGTTCCCAGCAGTGCCATGGAGGACTGTGACCATACGCTGACCGGCGGTGACCCTTTCTATGACCGTTTCCCCTGGTTCCGTCTTGTTGGCAGGTCAGTACCTGACCAACTGAGTGAATGTGTTCTTCTGTGTGTGTGAGTGTGGCATGCACCTCACAGCTTTGAGATGCAGCAGCTGAGCTTCTGCCTTTACTGTCACCCTGTAACACAGAGCAGCGTTTGTATGAGCTGCATCACGCTTAGTCAATGTCACTTTCAAACTGTATGCAGCTTTTTGCATATTGAGAACTTCAAACTTTGGAAACCTGAAATGAATCTAATTACTTTCAGAACCAAAATCAAGAGGTGATTGTGTGTGTGGGGGGGAGTGTATACATGAGAATTTGTGTGTGTGTGTGTGTGTGTGTGTGTGACTGTTGAGTATATGAGGACCATTACAGTTGTGTACTTATATGATTGAGTGTGTGTCATATGCTAAGTGCACACTACAGAATTGAGGGAGTTTTTCCTTGCCACTGTTGCCTCGGCTTGCTCACATTGGGCTTAGAATCAAAATGTCTGATACTGATTATGTAAAGCTGCTTTGTGACAATGTCCATTGTAAAAAGCGCTATATAAATAAATTTTGATTGATTTGATTTTGATATAGATTAGAGGTTTTATTACAAACTAATTTTTGGGGTCTGAAGCACCAACTGGACATGCAATATATAACTGTCATCTCAAATATAAATCGTTTTTATATAAAAATAATATACAGTGGTAACCCTACTTATGAGCATCCCTACTAACGAGTATTCCAGGTAACAAGTCGAGATCTCGGAATATTTTTGTTCCAGGTAATGAGTAATATTCCAGCTAACGAGTAGCGTACATTTCTTCAAGTATGCCAAACCACTAGGGGCGCTGCGGTCGTAGCATCTCCTAGATGCTACCGTAGAAGAAGAGGTCAGTCAATACAAAGTGAAAGCGCCTGTTGAAAGCGACGCTAAGGTAGTGAACAAGAAAGTTAGATACATTTTACTTTTACTTTTCATATGATAAGTGTAACCATGCAGCCGCCAGCCTACACGAGCACCGTCGGTCTCCCTCTCAATAGCGGTCAGCCTACACAAGCGTCGTCGTCGTCTCGTTTATGTTTTAAAAAAACCCATATAAACACATTACTAAGCATATTAAAGTATACTGTATATTGGCGGGCTGACACGGATTAATCAGTTTTACATGTATTCTTATGGGGAAAATGCATCCAGCTAACGAGTAAACCATCTAACGAGCTCAGCTTCTGCACGGATTAATTAAACTCATAAGTAGGGTTACTGTATATGCATTTGACAGATGCTAGGTGAATGCAGAGTTAGAAGTCTTGCCCATTAGAGTGTAGTATGTTTCCCCAAACTGGGGCTCGAAGCCCAGTCTGCCACAAAGGATTCAGTGGTGTTACAACAATATATTCTTAGACCCATAGTATAGTGTATGGGACAGCACTCTGTCATTATGCACATTTTGTTATGGATCTGGTATGTATGTAGTCTGTGAGTTTCGTCTTTGTTGACATCTGTCCTTCAACAAAACCACAGGTCACAGGCAGTAAGTGTGAGCACTGTAGTGATTAGAAGATTTTGAAAGTTGTGTAGTGTCCACTTTGCATTACTAAACACAGACTGATCAGCCATAACATTAAAACTCCTTGTGTCTGCAATCTTTGTTCATTTTATCAGCTCCACTGACCATAGAGGTGCACTTTGTAGCTCTACAATTACAGACTGTAGTCCATCTGTTTCTCCGTATATATGGTCAGGACTACCACAGAGCAGGTATTATTTGGGTGGTGGATCATTTTCAGCACTACAGTGATGTGGTGGTGGTGTGTTAGTGTGTGTTGTGCTGGTATGAGTGGATCAGACACAGCAGAGCTGCTGGCCACTTCAGTGTTATTGTTCTAGTGAAAATAGCACATCAACATAAACTATCCAGGCAATAGTGTCCTGTAGGCAGCGTCCTGTGAACACCAGTGAAGGACTACAGGATGACCAACATGAACTGTGCAGCAACAGATAAGCTACTGTCTCTGACTTTACATCTACAAGGTGAACCAACAAGGTAGGTGTATCTAATAGAGTGGACAGTGAGCTAACATAGTGTTAAAATCTTCAGGAACTCTACTGATCCACTCAAACCAGCACAATGCACACTAACACACCACCACCACTTCAGTGTCACTGTAGTGATGTGGACAATCCACCACCCAAATAATACCTGCTCTATCTTGGTCCTGTGGGGTCATGACCATGAACAGAGCCAAGAGAAATAAAGTATACAGAGAAACAGATGGACTACAGTCTAATTGTTGAACTACAAAGTGCTCCTGTATGATCAGTGGAGCTGAACAAATTCACAATGAGTGTAAATACAAGGAGGTAGTGTTAATGTTATGGCTATGTGTATGATTAACTGTGTTATTGTCTATGATATTGTAAGAGTGTGATAGACCCTGTGTATGAATGTCAGTGTTCAGTGTGACTGAGCATGTGTGGGACTGAATATATGTAAAATTGAGAACGCGTGTCTTGTTGAGTGTATGTATTATGGATGTGTATGGGAATTTGAGTACTTCAGATGCCTAATTTCAAACACTGAAACCACTTATTCAGGTCATTTTTAAAGCTTATTAAAAGAAGACTTAGAAAATACAGCAAATAGCAGTTAAATGACATGTCACTTTCAACAGGACTGTAAAATGTGACACTTAATTCATATTTGTGAGTAAGCTCCGAAGGTTAAGATAGTAAGACCTTGTTGAGTTTTTATTGCTAGCTACACTCTTGAAAAGACAAGTCGTACATTAGCCAAACGTTTTGGTGCTGTTTAGAAGCGTTTGCAATAAGTAACTTATTGACTTTTTGTTTACTGCGAAGCATAGTTCATCATTCTTCATCCAGTGTTGTGTTGGTTAGGAGGTTTTACTCAAATTTGATAAGGAAGCCTCCGATACACATCCAACACAGAAACTACCGGTCCCTTTGCTGTTATTGGATAATATAATGCTTTCAATGAAGCAACTAATTTTTCTTGCAGACACTCGAATATCAAAATTATTTTGAATGTAAATCTTTAGTAGGCATGTGTGGTTGCACAAATGAGAGCATGGACTGCAGTAAATTTTTTGAGGCCCGCTTATGAATCGCAAATTAACACAGACCACTAAACAATGCACATGACCATTATATATAACACACATAATATTTCCCAACACATACTGTACCACACTCAGAAGTAGCATGTGCTGCTAACAGTGCAATAGTTTTTGGTTTAATCTAAATTGATTCAGAATTAAACAAACTGTAAAAAAAGGATAGGTTAAATAAAGTTGTTTTTATTTCATTGATTGTGATACATGTAAACCCAGTACAGTGGAACCTCTGTTATTGTTTGCCCTGGTTATTGTTTAAGTCGGTTAAAAGTCATCAACTTTCGGGGGAAATTTTGTCCCAGTTATCGTTCATCTGCCCAGTTTTTGTCGACATGCCCACATGACTCACTGTCAAAACAAAGCATCCATCCATTGTTCATTCTGGCTTTGTTTCTCGTTGAGTCGAAACATCCGAAACATTTCCAATGTTGTTCCAGTGTTTTTGTGCCTGTTTATTGAGTGTGCCAGAAACAGACCTGTCTGGACACATTTCCATACGCCAAGAACACCGTACCCAGACTTATGAGTGGAACCAAGCGCAGAGACAGAAGCTAAAGAGCTTCACAAAAAACAAAAGACTTCAGAAACACGCAAATAATAATGCTCAAAACAAACTAAAACACGTCACACTGAAGCGACAGCACACAGCGTTACCACCTGAAAATGGGTGCTATAACAAATAGTGGCCAAGAAGCCTGAGAATAGGTGTACAAAAAAGGCTGCCAGCTGGACCACACCAGCATGCTCTAAAACAGAGGGTAAACTCATGAGAGTGATGTTAAATGTTTATTTATTCATTTCCTTAGTCTTTTGTCTTTATTTCTCATTGTGTTCTGTATGTAAAACTAATGTTATTTTATATAAAATGTATTTTTGTTAATATTTTGGAGTGTCTTGAGTGGATTAATTGGATCTACATTATTTTTTATGGTAAATTTCTGTTATCATCGGGCTCTTTAGAACTGACTAATGATGAAAACCGAGGTTCCACTGTAGTTATATGTTGGGATATGGTTTAAATAATAAATTTTATCCAGTTAGAGCCTAAGTGTCATTTATTTGGCCCATCTTAAAAACAGGTGTCCTGTCAACGTGTGCTTGCCTGTGTATGTGTGCGTTTGTGCGAGTTGTACTAACCCAGTTCCCGTGTTTCCGGCTGCTCCAGCACCCCCATTCTGAACACGTGCATGAGCGAGCGCATGAGTGACCCCACCCCCTCCCCCACCCTCTCTGACCCTGAGTCTGACATAACCGAGCTCGCAGACGAGCGACATTATGGGAAGGTGGAGGAGGAGTTGGAGGAGTTGGAGGACCTGGACGCTGAGATCTTTGCAGAGGACGGAGGCTCAGAGCCCCAGGAGGGGCCACAGTGCCCCCAAGTCAGCGAAGGCCAGGACCCCTTTTACGACCGCTGGCCTCTGTTCAGTTTAGTGGGAAGGTTGGTGAGGCTTCAGGAGTTTTGCTGCCGCCAGAGGAAACCAGCTCTGTCAGACTGAGGAAACTAGCTCTTTCCAAAGCTATGTCCAAAACTCTGTTTTTGATGTCTGCACTGTTCTGGTGCCAGAGATCATAGCTTTGTGCTACTATCTAGTGCCTCGATCTTGAATAAAGAATAACATTTGCAAATAGAACAACTAATTACCCAGTTTCTCATGTCATTGAGTCACACCTCAGTCACCACAATACTTACAGCTGCCAAATGATGCCCTTATGGTACATAGTGCTCCACCCACAATTTTGTCAATTCTAGTACTGTGTTTGTGTGTGTGTACTTTAAAAGATACATCCTGCTTCCAGTGACATAGTAATTAGTAAAAATGACTACAGAAATATTCCATTTGAGAAACCACCTATACCAAGCTATGTCCTATTCTGTAAACTTAGTGGAGAATATCCAGTTCAGTCTTTTTTTATCTCTAAATACAGCAGATATACAAAAAGTCCAGTAGATGTGCTATATCTGTAATCTGGAATGTGACTGCTGAAGTGATGAGGAAGCTTATGTAACATTAAGATATGCAATCGTTTACAATTGTTAGCAAAATTCTTTTCCATCTATTATAAATCTTAATGCTGATCATGTACTGTAGGGAATAGTGATTAGTCTCTTTTTTGTATATACACTACCAGTCAAATGTTTTGAAAGTTTTAGAACGCTCCAGGTATGAGCCTAGTTGGTCAGGAGTTCATCCTACAATAAGATAATGACCAAAACATCAGTCCAAGCTCTGCCAGAACTACCTCAGGAAAAAACAACAAGATGGTCAGCTTGAAAACATGGAGTGGAGCACAGTCTTTAGACTTAAACCCCATCCAGCTGATTTGGGATGAAGTGAAAAGCAAAGCAAACCTAGAAGTGCCAACATTTATGTGAACTTCGGCAGCAGATTTGTGAAGAACTGTCTGAAGAATATTTGATGTCTATTGTAGAAAGAATGTCATGAGTGTGTTCAGCTGTTATATCTGACAAAGGTGTCCAAAGTTTAGATACATTTTGGTCTGTAAATTAATTCCATTAGTTCTTATTTAACTCTTACACTTTCATTTCAGAGAGCAACGAGACATTAAACTCATTCATTTTACAAACAAAACTGGAAAAATTGGGGTGTTCTAAAACTAGACTTGTAGTGTAGTTCTAGATACTGCTCCACATTTTCCTGCAATCTTTTTGGTCCCAGCAGTGTAATTGTGACTAAATTAGTGTTTCCTAGTTTTGGTAATGTCTTTAATGTTTAAACTGTTCCAACACACCAATATCCTGATAGATAGAACATGATAATTAGCTAATTAGTTAAAGGACATGTATTTGAGCAGGGAAAGCACTAACATATGCAAGACGGGAGGACTCCAAGACCACATTTGAGAACCACTGAGTTAGCCATTTTTAAAACTAATATTTGCAAATCAGTGCTTGATGCTAAATGGTGGATAATTTAGTTGTTATACAATATGTGCAACGATCTCAGAAAATGCCTCTCTGGTCCATGTCGTGACTGTTGAATGAAAATTAATCCCATACGGCCACAGTTCAGTTTAGTTTGAACATTTTAATAGTTTTTTGTTGACATGCAGAAACTAAATGTTTGTTTATAAACTGAACCTCGAGGTGAAAGAGCTGGTTTCGACTGCAGCAGTTTTGGCCAGGCATGCCAGAGCAAAAACAATCTATCCGAACGTTTTTGGTTCTTTTTTTTCTGGATTGGCTTCTACACTCTCACTTGCTGGCACTCATGCAACATCCAGAGAACTGTGACGTGTGTTGACTTTGATTTAACTTTTGAGTTCATGGACTTAAATTCATTTTATTTTTTTTATGTCATCTGGAGTTATTGTTTTCTTTTTTGCTTTCCGGTTTGCATCTGGACCGATTAAGACAAATTTGGGATTTGTTTTTGTCACTATATATTTTCTTTATCTGAGCATGCTGTATTTTTGCGCCTCACCAATCTTGTATCCAGCTCCTCCCCTCTGGCACCCCTCCTGCCGCTCTTCAACTCTTCCTGCCGTGTGACTGCACACCGGGCATTAAAACCCAATGAAAATCTGTTACACTGTCCTTTCAAATTTTGGGAACAGATTTCTGTCAAAGTTTGCACAACATTAAACAACATTCTTTGGTTATATGTAGCTTCAGTACTCTTATGTTCATCAAAGTGTCTTCTTTGGTATTTTTACCTAAGTAATAATTTTAAACTTTTATGTTGTTAAAAATTACACTTTTAGGGACCCCCAAGTCGTTCGGTGGACTAAGACGCTGTCACTATGATCTGAGGATTGCAAGTTTGAATCCCAGGTCATGCTGATTGGCATCAGCAGCCGGGGTCAGAGAGAGCAGAATTGGCCATGCTCTATAGGCATGTAAGATGGCACAATCTCCCCAGCACTATTAAATAATGTCTGCACAGTAAATATGCCAGTGTTAAATCAACACTATTAGAGTTAAATTAACACTGATGGTGTCAAAATTTAACACTCCCAGTGTTAATTTAACTCTAATAGTGTTGATTTAACACTGGAATATTTACTGTGTGCTGGCTCAGGTGTCTGCCAGGCGATCCATCAGAACTGGGGATCCTGCACTTTCCTCCAAGTATGTTGGCTGCCCTGAGGCGATGTATCGTCAGCAGTTGAAAAAGAGGCGGCGCTTGCATTGGAGGAGGTCTGCACCCTCCTAGAGTCAGAGACATTACAAGTGATAGGGAGAGTCAATGATTGGGCTGGTTGATTGGCTACACATTGGGGAGAATGTGTTTTGGTACTGGGGGTAAAAAAAATCCCCAAAAGCATTTTGAGCTGGTGTGTGCTTTACATCACCATGTGTGGTCTTTGGCATCACCTAAGATAATTTCTAAATAGATGAAATCTATACAGCTTTCTGTTTACGGCGGTAAGTTACTGCAAACTGAAAAAGCCAATAAATCAAATGCCAATCAATTTAAATGTCCCCAAAATGTTGACAAGCAGTGTAAATATTTGAGCAGATTGCAAAAAGGCAGATTGTAGCTGTAAATCATTGAAGTGATTTAAGATTTCCTGAGAGGAGCGTCGGTTTTTGGTGTAGTCCTCCTGAAACCCTTCATGAACCCTATAAAAAATAGATCACTTTGACTGCCTTCTCTCCTGTGACCCTTTCTGTGAGAATGAGGATGACTTATTGGGTTTTGAGAGATGAGCAGCAGATGTAAATGAGCACTTTTTGTTGGCTTTCGCTGGAGCAGCTGCTTGTTTGATTGTTTTTTGTTGTTTTTGTTTTTTTTGCGTATCGTGTTGTCCAGTGGTGGTGTGGCTGCGTCAACCTTCACAACTGATCTTTTCTTTCTTGTTTTTGTATGTTCCTCATTCTATTATAACTTTTTCGGGTTTGCTGTCTTTCAACCACTATTCACTCCTCATTCCAAACCTCTGATACCTCTCTTCCCCTCCCCCTTTGTCTCCCCACCTTTACGTCATCCTCCCTACAGGGCATTTGTGTATTTGAGTAACCTGCTCTATCCAGTACCACTGGTCCACCGGGTGGCTATAGTGAGCGAAAAGGGTGAAGTGAAAGGTTTCCTGCGGGTGGCAGTGCAGGCCATTTCAGGTATGACCATTTCATATGTAAACATTTAAGCCATGTTTGCTCTTATTTTATACAGTTGTAATGAGTTTGTAGTATTTTATTTCTGTCCTCACTGCTATTTTTAGTTGTTTTAAACTACAAATAAGAGTACTGTGTCTTCAATTAAAACCTTAATAGTTTAGTAAAATGTTTAGATGGTTCTCGGTCTGTTTTCTTCATCACAGCTGATGAAGAAGCTCCAGACTATGGCTCAGGTGTTCGGCAGTCAGGAACTGCTAAAATCTCTTTTGAGGACCAGCAGTTTGAGAAGGTCTGTGTCTTTGTTTTACATCATTTAAGTTTGTCTGCATTACAGCTGCTTACTCTGTGTTTCCTCCTCACATGACTATAATGTATGTTTTTGTTTGGACTAGTTTCAGACCGAGTCCTGCTCTGGGGGAATGTCCCACTCCAACACATCTCAGGAGGAGCTGCGGATCGTAGAGGGAGAGGGACAAAACTCAGAAATTGATCTTTCAGCTGATGAGGTCAACAACAACACCTGCACAAGTAAAGAAACCTTCCTGTGTATTTTAATTCCCTGTCCTGCGCTCAGTGAGGGGGTCGGGGACTAACCGTGACCCTGGTAAGGATTAAGCGGGTGGGATAATGGAAGGATGGATGGATGGATAATTGATAACATAATACTAATGGAACCTAAAAGATGGAACTCATTAAGTGCAGCAGTTCAGTGCCCGTCAGCACAGCCTATTTGGAAGCACTTTGACTTCTATGAAGTTGAAGGAAAAAAGCACCTGGATAAGAGCTACACTGTATGCAAGGTGTGTCAGACTAAACTAAAATATTTTAGAAACACAGCAAATATGAGAAACCATATTGCACACCTGGAGGAAGGAAAAAAACTGGCCAGCTGTAGTTCCTACCAACCAGAGGACCAGAGGCAAGAGATGTTGAAGCTTCTACCCAACTCAAAATGGACTAAGACTCTGTCACTATGACCAAAGGATTGCAAGTTCGAATCCCGGTCATGCTGTTTACCATCAACAGCCGGTGGCCCAAGAGAGAAAAAATTGGCTGTGCTCTCTCTGGGCTGGTAGATGGCACTCTCTCTCCCTATCACTTTCACATTTCAATGTCCACTGGCTCAGGAATCTACTGATTGGTCCATTGTGCGCTTTCCTCCGAGCACGTTGGCTCCCCAATGATGGTGTATCAGCGGTAGTTCAAAAAGAGGTGGTGGCTGGCATCACATGCAACAGAGCCCTCTGTATTGTAATCGAATCAAATCATGAGGTGCCCTGAGATTCTCACTGTTTGATGAACATGATATACTTTTAGATGATGATGTGAAGTGATGTGCTTCAGTGAAATACAGCCATTTTAAGCTTTGCTTTTACCGAGAAACATTATTGGCTCTGTACCACCTGATACTCAAGGTATCAATATTGCTTTCATAAAAGATGTGTTCTCTCCTCTAAGTCTGCTGTATGTAAGTGCTTTCTGGTATGTGATGTGCATCATGCGGTTTCTTTGCAGGCAGTCCTGATATTCCTGCCAGTCCTGTTAAAGTTCTGGAGGACCAAGGGGACATAGTGCAGGACAAAGCATTCCAGCACCTGAAGATCGGCAGCACTTTCACCTTCAGAGTCACCGTACTGCAGGCCTCCAGCATCTCAGCCGAATACGCAGATATATTCTGCCAGTTCAAGTCAGTATGCAATTTTTATTATGTTTAAAATATGTTTTAAGTTTAAAAATGTAATACTTTAATACATTAACCACTTGAACTCTATGCTTATTCAGTTGCTTGTGTAATTTATTTATTAATTATATATATAATTATTATTATATAATTATGCATTGCTAACTATAATATTTAAAGAAGCTGTTTTTAATGAAAAGACAACTTTTGCTTCTCTGACTGTAGATTTGTGGATGGATGAGGCTTTTAATACTGAACAGTTTTTTGTTTTCAAGCTTTATCCACAGGCACGATGAGGCTTTCTCCACTGAGCCACTGAAGAATACGGGCAGGGGTCCTCCATTAGGCTTCTACCATGTCCAGAATGTAAGTGTGAAAACTTTACAATTGACCTGTTCACTGATTAGCATGTGTAAACCACAGTCAGGCTTTAGTTAACATACAATGTAACTATTGTATGAAACGTCCCTGATCATGATTCATACAAGTAATATAGAAAATGTCTTAGTGTAAGGCTGACGTAGCCACCGGTTGATTAAATTGAGGACAGGCAAAGGTGAAAATGTAAAAGGTGAGTTTAATAAACAAAAGATGGCACTCAGGCTCAATAAACAAAGGCTAGAGACAGGGCTAAGGGCTAGAGACAGGGCAGAAAGGACAAAAGACAAGGGTACCTGTAGGAGGGGAAGCTCAGCAATGAAGAGCAGTGACTGGGAGTGAGGACAAAGCTTAAGTACTGTGAGTAATCAGGAAGGTAAGTGAGAACAGGTGTATGGAGAGTAGTGACGTGAGCATCAAGGAGGGTTCTGGGAATTGGAGTGCTGGGCTAGGCTGTGACTCAGAGTATGTGCAAGGAGGAGGGACTGTTGGGAAGTGTAGTGCAATGTGGAATGTAGTGGTGTATGAGGAAATGGGAGAAAAGGAGAGCCATGAAGGTAAGGAGAAGAGGGGGGAATCCTGACAATCAGTACAAGTTCCTGATATTCTAAGCAGAGATCATTTGTTATAGAAACAATGTTGTAAGATACAAACCTTCATCATGTGACAGATAGGAGAGATGAGAATATTTAGGTCTTCAGTCCTAATGTCTTTGAAACTTGAGCTGTTTCATGAATCTAGTTGCTTTGTGTTTGTGGCAATATTCCAGATTACTGTTGAAGTCACCAAGTCTTTTGTGGAATACATAAAGAGCCAGCCCATAGTTTTTGAGGTGTTTGGTCACTACCAGAAGCAGCCCTTCCCTCCTCTTTGTAAGGATCTAATCAGGTGAGAATTGATTATTGATAATAGTAATGATCATAGTAGTCATAGTTCTATATACTACATCAATCATTTGACATATATGTTTGCACCACGTGTGGGAGATTTGTTGAAATATATAAAATGACACTTTTTTACAGCCCTCTACGCCCTTCTAGGCGTCAGTTCCCCCGGGTGATGCCTTTATCCAAACCAGGTGACCATTTTTATTCAGCCGTTTTGTTATTTTTACATGCAAAATTTGTGGCTTATTTCCATTTCAGTTTTTTTTTAAAAAGGTCATATTTTGTATTGTCTTCTAATAGCAGTAGTCACATTAGTAATTATACCTTCTTTCTCACAGTGCCCGCCACCAAACTCAGTGCAATGACCCGCTCTTCTGCTGGACCATGTCACTGCAAATATGACCTCATGTCCTTTTTCGAGATCTGTGAGCTTGAAGCTAATGGAGAGTGAGTATCTGGTGAACCCGACTGTGAAACAGTGAGGCCATATCAATGCTTTGTCCAGTTCTTCCATTCTTAACATGTTTATCCTTGTGTTTATCTTTCCCAGCTATATACCAGCTGTGGTTGATCACAGAGGAGGAATGCCCTGCCATGGCACATTTTTGTTGCATCAAGTAAGCACTGACCATACCCTAAAATATAAAAATCCTGTGTCTTTATCCACATACCACCTCAGTATTAGAAACTGATTTAGGATCAGTTTAGTAACCATTACGATCATAAATATAAGAGCAGTCTTCCTACTCTGCTCATTTGTGAACACCAGTCCTTTAATTCTTAGATTTCAATTGTACCTAATACAGTACCAGTCAAAAGTTTGGACACACCTTCTGGACATTCAGTGTTTTTTCATCATTTAAAAATGTTCTGCATTGTAGATTAATACTAAAATCATCCAAACTATGAAGAAATACATTAGGAATTATTTAGTAAACACAGTGTTAAACAAACCAGAATGTGTTTATATTTTACATTCTTTAAAGTAGGCACCTCTTGCTTAGTTGACAGCTTTCTTGGCATTTTCTCAGTCAGCTTTATGAGGTAGTCACCTGGAATGGCTTTCAGTTAACAGCTGTGCCTTGTCAAGAGTTCATGACTTTCATTTCTTGCCCCCTTAATTTGTTTGAGACATCAGTTGTGTGTCTACTTTGAAGAATCTAAAATCTAAAACATGTTTTGGTTTGTTTAACACTTTTAAGTTTACTACACGATTCTGTATGTGTTCCTTCATAGTCTGGATGTCTTCAGTGTTAATTTACAATGTAGGAAAAAAATTTAAACATTGAATGAGAAGGTGTATCCAAACCTTTGACTGGTACTGTATATTGAATATTAGTCTTGTAGTAGTTATTGAGTACTTCATAGTAAAATACAAAATAGTACTGAATAATATTAGCATTAAGTCTTAAGTCCTTCTTTTACATCTGATGTTCAAATCATTAAAATATTTGTGCAGGGAATCCAAAGGAGAATCACTGTGACTATAGCCCATGAAACAGGTCATGACATTGAGTGGAAGGAAGTTAAGGAGTTGGTTATTGGTAAGTAACCAGAGCTTTTCTGGCCAAAACATCTGCTAGTATTGTATTGCTCAGCATCTTTTCTATAAGCAGGGATCAGTGAGCAAGATACAGTGCAGTACATAGAGTGTGGATGAATGCAGGGTTTGAGATGACTCAGCATGTTTTATTTTCTCATTCAGGACGGATCCGTAACACGCCCGAGGCAGATGAAACCATCATTGACCCCAATATCCTTTCCCTCAATATCCTGTCTGCTGGCTACATAAGACCATTGTATGATGACAGGTACAGCCACAATCACTCTGAAGCAACATCAAAATCAAAACTATTAACTACGTTCTGAAAGTCTAGAGGCATGTCAGTAAGGTTTACTATGTTACTCACAAAGTAATTTCATTAACAGACCAGTTATTCTCTGAAGGTTTCATTTCTTCTCTCTGACCATTGAAGGTCAAAAAAATATTTCTGTCATTTTCTGAATAAAACATTGTATCTCCAAAATGGTAACTTTACCGAAGGAATTAAAAAACCTTCTCAACTTTTAATGGCAATCAATGCAAAGTCATACTGGAGCATTTCTATTGGTCCAGTGATCATTAAGTCTGGCTGGCACTTTCAAACAATGCCGAATGGAGATACAAGGTTTTGTTCTGACAGCAGCGATATCTTTCAGCTTTCTAACTCATTTCTAATTCTCTAACAATTCAATCTTTCTTGCTTTTCTCTCAGTGTATCTTTGGGAATTGACCATAGGTATTTTTTTTTCATTTTCTCTGTTATTATCATTTTTGATCTGGAACTTCCTAAAAGCTAAAAAATAAAAATAGATACCATATCTTGGAATTGTAATGCATTATTTATGTCTTTGGGATGGTCTCAGGACATTTTACCGTTTTGAGGCAGCATGGGACAGCTCCATGCACAATTCTCTCCTGCTGAACCGGGTCACACCTTACGGAGAGAAAATCTACATCACACTTTCAGCTTATCTGGAGGTGAGTCCTTCTGCAATTCTTTCTACTTACAAGATGTCTTGCCAGGTGATAGAAGAAATGTTTAACCATTACATGCATAGTTTTGGTTGATACTGATTCATGACCTCATTTCCCACCTTTTACATTTTTTTCAGGAAACATAACAAAATATAACAAAAAATTTAGTGAATAAAACAAGAGCTATTTCAAAAATAGTAAGAGTAGGAATTGACCGCAGTGAGGTTTTTCTGCAGATTTTTGCCAAGTGAACTCTTTTGGCTTCTAAATTAATATACTGCCATCACAGCTGCTGAAATGTTTGGACAAATCCTTAAATCCTCTGTTTGTCCTCCTGTTTTGTTCCAGATGGAGAACTGCTCTCAGCCTACAGTCATCACCAAGGACTTCTGCATGGTGTTCTATTCCAGAGATGCAAAGCTTCCTGCATCCCGCTCCATCCGTAACCTCTTCAGTACTGGAACCTTCAGACCTTTGGAGAGGTAAGGACTGACTGCCATCTGACCCTAAGATTTAAATTTGATTAGGGGTGTTGAAATTAATGTGATAATAATGCATTAACACAATCTCAATTTAACGTAATTTTTAAAAAAATAGTGTTGTTAACGCAAATTCTATTTGGCCCAGCAAGACATCCGTAGTTCATGTTGAGGCTTGATCACGCGTGGCATCATTAAGAGTAGAGGAGTAAAGGCTGCTTTATACTTTCCCCATCGTGTACTAATAATGTATAAAAACAATAATAATACATAATAAAAGAGAATGTAAAGAAATAAACTGGTTTATTAAGTGTATTTACATTAAAGATCAGATGATCTTCATCATTGACTTTTGCCTTTTTCGCCACACTTTCCTCGTTTTTACTTGCTGGGCGTTTCAATAAAATACTGTCCAAAGAGCTTTGTTTCGTCCTCCAAATTTCAAAATGTTTAGAAAAAGAATGAGACAAGGCCCCACCTCTTCTTCTCTGCAGTTTTAGCAGTAATCTCTGCACTCACGCTTGCTAGTGACTCCTAGTGGCGGGTGGCAGAATCGCTTGTGATTTATCGCTGTTAACTATGTGACATACTGAAATTAATCGCGATTTTTAAAAAATTATTGTTTGACAGCCCTAATTTTAATATAACATTCTTATTAGAGTGTACATTGTCCACTTTCTTACCTTAAGAACTGTTATACATTATTTGCCCACTTCTCTACTACTACACAATAAAATTCTGAGTTACGTAATTTTTTCATTTAAACAAACAAGTATGGTTGAAAACAACATTTATGAAAATGTTAAAAGAATCATTCTTCAGCTGGATGACTGAATGAATGAATGTTACACTTATATAGCGCCTTTCTAGACACCCAAGGACGCTTTACAATCAGCACACTCCATTTTCACACACTCAACCACACACACCGGTGAGAAGCGGCAGCCAATCGCGCACAGCGTACTCTCAACCGGAAGCGACCGTCCACCTGGAGCACTAGGGGGATCACCCAGGACAGAGTGCCAACCATATCTGGGCATACATACAAACATACACAGACATATACATTCATACACGCACCAGGGTAATTTTAGAGTAGCCAATTCACCTGATCTCCATGTTTTTGGACTGTGGGAAGCTGGAGCTGTGAGAATAATGTTGCTAACAATCAATAGAACTCAGTAGTTAAATTAGCTCAGTGGTTTCCATCAAGACCACCAACCTTCTCTTAACCCACTCAAACCACATCCAGAATTTAATGCCTTTAAAGGTCTCACAGACTAGTTATTGCAGTTTAGGACACAGTATGACTGTAAACTATACAAATAATCAAAGCTTCATTTCTATGGACAGCCATCTTATCTTGAATGTGATTTCTTTGTATTTATGCATTTTTAAAATAGATTTGCTAGTCCGTTCGGCCTACTAAAGCTGTGTTTGCAATTTGAGTGGGTTGAGAGACGTTTTGGTGATAGATTTTTAAAGAAGTGGCTATTTTAGTAAATATTGACTTCTAATAGTTGTTAGCAATAATGCATATGCAGCTCCAGATCTAAACTATAGAAGCAAATTAGCTTCTTTAAGTCTGATTTATGGACTGTTAGTTGTGCTAAATAGTGACAACATGTGTGTTTTTATTCTTCAGTAATCGTGTGACAGGAGTTTATGAGCTCAGTCTGTGTCACCTGGCAGATGCTGGGAGTCCAGGTAGGAGACAAAGCAAAGTATTACAAAGAAAATATATATTATCTGTAATCTTTCCTGGTATTGTAGTTATAGTAAATTCACCAACAGTTGGAGGAATATCATTAAAGCAGCTATCTCCTTGTCCTACCTCATAGCTCTGCCTATTTTACATGACTAAACTGCCACACTCTTCACTGGTAGTCAGTGTTTTAATCTTGGGCAGCTATTGTCTGTATATTTTGGATTGGTTGACCACCAATCTGCATCATTGCTGTGTCCGACTCATAACAGCACCACACACTACCATGATACTGTGTCAGTGTCATTGCTGTTCTGCAAATGATCCACCGCAAAAGTAGTACCCAATTTTGTGCTGATGATAAATGAGGTAGAGAGATCTGAGTGAGCAATGGTGTAAAAGGGGCTGAGAGAGGACTGGAGTAGCCTTTATAAGTCTGTTGTGAGTGCTTCAGTTGACTTTTGGTATTTGTTCTGCAGGCATGCAGAGAAGGCGTCGGCGGGTGCTGGACACCTCGGTCGCGTACGTCCGTGGGGAGGAGAACCTGGCCGGCTGGAGGCCACGAAGTGACAGCCTAATCCTGGACCACCAGTGGGAGCTCGAGAAGCTCAGTCTCCTTCAAGAGGTGCCTACAATCGGAGACGATAATTTCTTTGGAAAAATAATTGTAAAAATCATGTTTACTAAATATCAGTCTGTGAACTGCATACTTATATCATACTTACCATGAACTGTTTCAGATAAGCATTCTTTTGTAACATATGAGACTGTATAACAGTTATGTAAATAAAGGTATGCTAAAAAACTGCAGTAGCAGCCATCTTGAAGCTTAAATTTGGTCCTTAATTTTAATTTTTGTAGAAAACAATACATAAAAAGTATTTTTAAATTACTTATAATTAATTACTGTAATTACTGTGTAGCAACTTCATTGCTAACTGTGGCATGTGTGTGTGTGCATCCAGGTTGAGAAGACAAGACACTACCTGTTGTTGAGGGAGAAGCTGGAAGCCTCTCTGCTATTGGGTCAAGACTCTCTGTGCAGTAAAGACCTACTGGACTCACCCAAAGCCCTCAGTCCCTGCTTCAACCCAGCAAGTGGCCTGGGCCTGGACAGCCCCAACGAGAGACAAAAGGAGCTGGCTGCCAAGGTGACTAAATCCCCTCTCATTAAACACTTCTACATACTGACAGACTACATTTGAAAACTGCAGATTAAGCTACATTGACTGTAAGGATCCAATCTCATGTGTGTTCTTCCTCATCATCCACTGTTGACTTTATCAGACACCCTACAGAAACAGACCATAGCTGTAAGCTTCCCAGTTTGTCTGTTGGTCCAGTTTCTACCTCTTTTTTTACACATCATTGGTCAAAACAGCATTGGCGAAGGGTTAATTGATGGTTAACACAATTTTACATGGAAGCAATTGAACTATAGCCTCTAACTGCATATAAGAATGGCAGTGCTACATATTTGTGACTTTATGTAATTTGTATCTTATACTTTCTTTGTGGTGAAAGTGTTGGGTGTGATGTTACTCACTCTCTCTCTCTCTGCCTCTCTCTCTTTTTCTCTTTCCCCCACAGTGTCTGCGACTGCTCATGCACACCTTCAACAGGCAGTACAGCCAGGTGAGCAGCAGTGCCAGTGAGAGCAAGGTGAGCCTTTACTGCTTCAGATTCCGCAACCCCAGGCCTTGCCTCATTCCTTCATTCATACAAAGCAGCTCTCTTATTTCCCCTTCCTCTCTACCTCATTCAGACAGAGCAGTCATAAACCTGCTCTCTCTCTGTCTTGTTCATACAGAATGGCTCTGCTTGTTCTTCTGCTCTGCCTTGTTCCTACAGAGCAATCTTCTGCCTGTTCTACCTCCCTACCTCATTCAGAATGACCTCATCCATTAGCTCATTTTAAAATGAAATGACGGACTACAGCCTTACACCTCTCTCATCTGTTCATTTTGAGTAGAGCCACTCTAAGCCTTGTACTCTCATCCCTTAGTCACTGAAAATAGCTGCCTGCCTGCCTGCCATTTCTAGCCTGCCATGATTATTTTTGTAGTTGTTTTGAGGGTAAGCACAGATATTTGGATATGATACTACAGGATCGGTGATACACTCATTTAAATGCACTTTTGACTGTGTGTGTGTGTGGGTGTTAGCTGTCGGAGATGTCAGCGTCGCTGCTGAGAGATAGTTCCTCTTCTGCTCTGAGCACACTCACTCCATCCACTACCTGCCCGTCACTGGTGGACGGTCACTATAGCAACCCTGACCTCAGGTTAGTGGTACAGATACACAGGATGCTGTGAGATTTTACAAAATAAAATGGCTGATAAATGGTTTGATCATGAATGGAAAAATTATATGATTCTTATTATTGTGCTTTAATATGGGAATCATCGTTACAGTGGATATTTTGGCACTAGTTGGTCCTAACACTACTGTGATCAGTATATTCTGCTAATATTTACAAAATACTTACTACTGTAGCTATGTCAGAGTTATATAACCTTTATCAGTGATCAATCTTTATAGGTTTAACATGTCTTTCATTGACTGCACCTATACCAGTTAAACCAATACACTTATTTTATGTTACCTGTTTCATTGAGTTTTCATACAGTGGGCTGGATTAATAAAACTTGTGTGTTATTATTTTTATACATTATTTGTTATTTAAAGTACATTTTTCTTATTTAAAAACACAACAAAAAATGGTGTGGTTTTTGGGGCGCTGGAACAGATTAATAGCATTTCAGTTCATTTTAATGGGGAAATTTAATTTGAGTTACAAGCTTTGTCACAGAACAAATTAAACTCGTAAGTCAAGGTTCCACTTTATATCCAATGGTAACCTCAAAAAGCTGTCATAACATATTGTCTGTTCTATAGAAGTACAGGCAGTAATTCTGGGGCCTCCAGCCCTGATCTAGATCCATTCAGCCCTGAGGAGAGAAAGCCACGGAATTGCACCTTTGTCCCCAACATCCAGGAGATCCGCGTTAGGTACTGATTAAAAGTATTGTATTTAGATGCCTCATCGTGTGTATAGATGTGTTGGCTCAGCTACACAATGTATTCAATATATTCAAAATAATTCAGTTTAATTAATTAATTAAAAATTTTTTTTTTACTTTTTAGATTTAAATGTGATGTGTAACTCTGTCCTTGGTTTTTGCAGTCCCATCGTGTCAAAGAAAGGTTACTTGCACTTCCTGGAGCCACACACCTCTGGCTGGGTTAAGCGCTTTGTGGTGGTGCGACGACCCTATGTCTACCTGTACCGCAGTGAGAGGGACAGCGTGGAGAGAGCTGTCATTAACTTGTCCTCTGCACAGGTGGAGTACAGCGAGGACCAGCAGACCATACTGAGGGTGAGAGTCTCTATTCAGTTCTGAAAACCATCATTAACAACTGAAAATGTTTCTTCAATAAAATTATTATCAAAAGGGAGGAGTAGAGGTGGATGCAGCATGTAACAAAGGGTTTATTAACCCCCTGGAGTCTGATGGTATTTCAGACACTCTGATGTAGTCTGACATGGCTTGACTTTTTTTACTTTTTATTATCATATGAATGACATGATTTAACAGGAAAAAAAGCGCAGCTGTCCGTCTCGCTGTCACAAACATGTCTCTGCTTATTTAAGCTCCTCTCACAAATACCTCAAATATATTTTGATTAACACTATATATACTTGAAAAGTAGACCCTTTCAGGTTTCTGGGATATGTTTTAGGGTATGGGGTATGCATATAGTGGTGTAGACAATAATGTTACCACAAGGTATAGAAGTAAAGTACAACTCCAATTTTTTTTAAAAAGTTGGGACGCTGTGCAAAATGTGCATAAATGTAAATACAAACAGATATCAATGATCTGCAAATGTTATAGACCCATATTTTATTCACAATACAACATGAACACATGATATATACACCATATCAATTGTTTAAATTGATGCATTTAACCATGTAGTGAAAAAATATGAACTCATTTAGAACTTGACGGCAGCAAAACATTTGAAAAAGTTGGGACAGGTGCAACAAAAGGCTGGAAAATAAGTGGTACTAATTAAAAAACACAAGGGAGGAGCAGTTTGCAAGTCACATGACTGGGTGTAAAAATAGCTTTTTACAGAGGCAGAGTCTGTCTGAAGCAAAAAATATTATTTATTTATTTATTCATATTTGTAAGTGCCTTTCTTGATACCCAAGGACACTGTATAGTGCAAAATGGGCAGAGGTCTAAAATTTTGGAACAATTACAAAAGTTCCTCAACATACAATCTACAGTACATAACATCAAAAAACTCTATCAAATCTAGCAAAGAAGACCCAGGACTGTTGAGTAGCTAGAATACTACATTAGACGTAACTCCTGCAGTTGGTCTCCTCACTTCCCAGATGTTGTTAAAAGAAGAGATGCTACACATTGGTAGACCAACTTTTTTGCTGCCATCAAGTTTTAAATGAGTACATTTTTTTTGTTAAATGCTAAAATGCCTCACTTTCAACATTTGATATGCATTCTATGTTCTAATGTGAATAAAATATGGGTTTATGAGATTTTCCAAATCATTGCATTGTTTTTATTTGCATAATTTTTTATTTTACACGTCATCAAAGCTTTTTTGAAACTGGGGTTGTATAATAAAGTGCATGTGCTGATTATTTTGTGACTGTGTGTGTGATTTTTGTCTCCAGACACCAAACACGTTTGCTGTTTGCACTGAGCATCGTGGCATTCTCCTCCAAGCCAGCAATGACAAAGAGATGCATGATTGGCTTTATGCCTTCAATCCACTGCTGGCTGGAACCATAAGGTAGAGTCATTTCTGTGAAAGGCTATGATTTATACAGCAGTGTATATGCTCACTATATAGGTGTACAGCCACAGGCTGTTACTGCACTATTTCTAAATTATTATATTTATATTGCATTATATCTGTTTTTTTTGTTCTGGATCAATTTCACTTCACTTTCTTTTTCTCCTTTCAGGTCTAAGCTCTCCAGGAAAAAGTCAGCACAGATGAGGATGTGAGAGAAGAATTGTCTTCTTTAAAAAAAAAGAAATTTGACAGGCTCCTGTGGTGTAAATAGATCACATGAAGAGCGCCCCCTGCCTGCCACCCTCAATACTGCCTCCTGCCTGCCTTTGCACCCTCCCTCCTGAACAGAAAGTGTGTGAGGTGTATGTATGAGCACGTGTGTATGCAAGAGTGTATGCATCAAATCTGCTTTAGCCAAGTGATAACTCTGTCAGTTCATATGTACTGTAACTCTCCATAATTCAGCCCCCTACAGTTACTGCTTATTAGTGATTATTATCAGAAAATAGTGTCATAAAAAGCCCCCCATCTTAAAATGTAAAGGGTTTAACCGCTGTGTACAATGCAATGCAATTCTCCATTTGTGTATGTGCTTCTGCAGGTTAGATGTGTTTTCTCCCTCAGCTTCTGTAGAGTCCTGTTGTTTTTGTTCAAATTATTGCACAGTGAGACAGTACAGAGCTGCTTTGTTGCAATTTTTTACATTTTGGGTGGAGTAGGACAGTAGGACTAGTTATAGGAAAGGGCCTGAAAGACGTCATGTCTGTCATCATGACAACAATCAAGTCCAGAAATGAACGTCTTAAACATTTACCGTCCTTAATTATGTGAGGATATCTTCTGTAACATTTTTACTTACATTATTTTTTGAGTTCAAACATTATTTATATATTTATCTGTTGCATTGCACTTTCAAGTCTATACTTTGATCATTCTTCATGCCTGATATATTTAATTTCCTCTTTAACTTAATTCATTGATTTGCACAAGAGTTTTGGCTGCTAATTAAAATGTAAGCTTAATGTTTTTTTTTTTGTTTTTGCACATTAATAACAAACTTTTCAATGAACAATTAAACATATATTACAGCATCTGGGATATTTAGGGTTACATAAATTCCTATAGACTGGATGGCAGTAAAGATAATAATATCCAAGAATGGATATAACAGAGTTATTAACCTACATTATTCTTGCAATATTGTGATTATTTATTTTTAGAGCTGTTTAAGGCTGATGACAGAAATGCTTACTACTTTCTTTGCTTTTTACACTGACTCTTCATGTAATAATTCATTTTGCTAGAGCATATGACCTTATCTGGCACGTCCCTACATGCAGTAATTGATGAGCGTTCATTTAGGTCCAGTGTCAGTGTTACAGTTTATGCATAGTAATCAATAATTCGACTTCAGGATCCTTGATTAGAATGAAAAAACCTTGCATCAAGCCCCTGAAATGGACTTTAATGCAAAAGTTTTAAGCTTAATAATAGTCAAGCCAAGGTATACATGAAACAACATTGTAGTGTTTAATGTATTACATGTGGAACTGTATAAATTTGGCATTTACACTCATCTGAACTTGCATCCATTATGAAATGCAGTTATAAATAGGTGGAAGAGAGCAAGTAATGATTGAAAGTCAGCAGCAGCACATCAGCAATCTTAGCTTAGATCTTTGCACTGACAATGTTAATACAAGTAAAACCTGCTTGTGCTGTGACATAATGGTAGAATGACCAGACAGTCATTCATCTGAGCTATTAAGAGGCCTGGTTTAACGTGCCATGGGCCAACCAACCCAAAGAGCACAAAAAAAAAACCCCAAAACACATAAGCAGGTTTTAAAGTGACTGGGATGTGCTCTGCTGTTCATAACAATACATTACACTGCAAACATGATGGAAGTCAGTCTTGTTTTACCCAGTGAGTTCAGTGAAAAATGAAATGAGAGGATTGAAGTTCAAAGTCTTTCTGGCAAAGCCTTTTTGGTGCTCCCATCAAGTACTGTCCATTCCTGTTTTGTTCATTTGATAATGCTATATATATATATATATATATATATATATATATATATATATATATATATATATGTATATGTATATGTATGTATATGTGACAGCATGCTGTATATAGTTATTCGACTGTTTAAATCTAATGCATCAAAGCTCATTTACCTCCTTACAGTATATCAGTAGCATTTACATAAGAATACTTAGATCAAAATATATTGTAATATTTTGTTGGCCAGAGGAACCGGCATCTGCATAAACGCTTTCATTCAAACTGCTCTCAAAAGAGAGCATTCAGACGTGCAGTATATCAGCACATTATAGTACATCAGCATATCGTAGGTGAACAGGATATATGGAGGTTGTTGTTAAATACTGTAAGTGGTTTCTCTTTCTCTTCATCTTTGCCCTATTCTCAGTGAGCCCTCTTAATAAGATCATTCAAAACATCTCCTTAAAAAACATTCATTCAGATTTTGCAGTAAACAATACTCCAGGACACGTCTGGCAAACTAAAGTGCATCTACTGTAATTGCTTCTACATCTCCGCCGTGTATATAAACCAAACTGTGGACGGTCTGGTACACAGATGTAACCTCTTTATACCATAAGTGGATAGGCTGTAGTGTACTCAGTGCTCAAGTTCTTTGAGTGTTGGACTTGTGTCTTCTAATGTCTGTGGACACTTAACACTTTGTTGGACGTGAAATAAATGTGTGACACAAAATGTCATAAAATGCTTCTGCTTCTGCTTTGTCTGAACAATTTTTGAGTGCAGTGTTTTTCTTATCACGATTGCTTGATGCCAGCAAGCTGATCAGCTTTGATCTTTGTATCATTTTCAGAATTTGGCTTCTTAAAGCCCTGTAATGATTAGTTTTCTTGGTTTTGGAGAATCCAAAGAACAATCTGCGATAAATGTTTTCTGTAGAAACTGCAGAACTGTAGGAACATCTGCCAGAAGAACTAGCTTGGGAATTAGGTCCATGATTATAATGCAAAACAATGCATTTTTTCCTGTTGTGATGGTAACATTGTCTGCACTTTTAACAGTAGTTTTGAAAAGAAAACTGTCAACTCATTAAGGCAAAACCTGCTCTTCACATAAAAAGCTTTGGAGCTCAATATTCACAAAGGATGCTTAGATATTTCATGTAAATTCTTTGCAGATCCTGTTTTCTTAAATGAAAATTGAAAGTAAAACTCAATTATTTTAAAAGGTTAAAAGAAAAAAAGCTGCCCTTCCTTTGGATGCAGCTCAGGTGTCATATTTTAAGAGGGGAAACGTATAGTATGATTCACAGAGACAGGCCTGTTCATTCAAATTATTAAACTCAAACCTAAACTTATCCAGTCTAACAAACACTGGCACAAATACAATCATATTGTTGTCACCTGTGCCAAGTTTAGATAACAGTATAACATACTTTCATACACTGTCAAAAACCACATAAGCAAGTTCGTTAAGATGCTTCTGAACAACTCAGTAGTTTGAGCCAAGAGCATTGGACGTTTGCATGATGCTAACTGGAGTACATAGACTTACATTATTTGTTAATTATATATATATATATATATATATATATATATATTATCCATTATCAGGGTCACGGTTAGTCCCCTACCCCCTCACTGGGTGCAGGGCAGGGCATTACACTATTCAACTAAGCCCAGGACAGGGCGCCAGTCCATCGCTG
>BRDA01007404.1:0-10542 GCA_036984385.1 Crenuchus spilurus | reverse complement strand
ATAGTGTTTTTGCTCATTTTATTGTAGATTCAGCTGCTAATCTAATAATACATACTGACGGTGTAGGCTGGTGGCTAAGGAGGACAGGAGGACGGGTGTACGTGTATGACATGGTTACACTTATCATATGAAAAGTAAAAGTAAAATGTATCTAACTTTCTTGTTCACTACCTTTTGCTGTCTTTGTGTCACTTTCACTAGCACTTTCACTTTCACTGGACAGCAGTCAAAGGTAATGACTGACCTCTTCTTCTACGCTAGCATCTAGGGGATGCTACGACCGCTGCGCCACTAGCGGTTGGCATACTTGAACTATTTTACGATTTGAGCAGCTGAGAGCTGAAAAATTAGGAAAAATGTAATAATTCTGTGGTACTGCCAAACCTCTCTTTGAAAGAATGCAGCCTCAGGCACCTGTGAGTGTACTAGCATCTGTTACACCTGCTCTATAGTCTCTGTTATTGTGTTCAGCTGCTCTTCATCAGCGTCCTCTTACTCACTGTGGACAACTGGCTTCATTTATAATCATGTTGTCATCACAGCTTTATGCTAACAGTGTGCTCTGCACTTACACTTATATAACATCCTTCTGATACACAGAGACACTTTACAATCAACACAATCAACATCATTGTTTTTAGAGGTGGGTAATCCAGGTCCAGAAAGTAAAAATCCACCCCAGGATTTTGTTTCAACTGCCTTGTTGGTTCTGCTGCAGATATGCTGATCCTGGGATGGATTTTTACTTTCTGGACCTGGATTACCCACCTCTAATTGTTTTACACACTTAAAACTGTGACCATCCACCTGGAGGACTGCATCCAGCATTAGGGGGATCACCCAGGATAGAGTGCCAACCAATGATCTATATTACTGGATAGGACGCTGCCTATTCACTAGCATTGAGGAGCCGCTATGTCATGGAGCCGCCATGTTGTGTGGAAGTGAAGCTTGTAAACAATGTCACATGACCAGCACTGCTGACTTCTCAAAGCTCTAACTTCACTAATTGTCTGATTTTCAAAATTTAAAGTTCTTTACAAAGAGGATAAAAATCTCTTTAACATTAATCAAAGTATTAAAATGGTTGATGACATCTTAGGCTCTCACATCTGTCGTAGCTGACATTTTCTGTATGCCTTACTGCTTACATGACTTCTAATGGCTGTAAAATCGTTAATAATTATCCGATTTTCAAAATGTAAGTTATTTACAAAGTAGACAAATAATTAAATTGTGTAATGCTGCTATCGCATGGCCACTGACATAAATATAGTCATGTTTTCTTGCCTTGCTGATACTAGCTAGTGACCGATGGCTCTACACAAATTATCCATTTTTAACCTGTCGACTGTCTTAATCCAAACTAAAGAACACGGAGACCTCATACATATTAATGTAAATGTAGAAATATTCAATGCTATCATCCGAGTTCATTTAATGTTACAGTAAACACACTGTAAAGCTCTATTTATGCTGCAATACTAATTTTACTTTAATTTAAAAGGTGTTGTTTATAACTTATAAGACAATCTGATGGGCCACTGGCACTGCCAAGTTCACAACACTGACGCTGCATCATTGTCGCTATAAAAATGCCTTTAGTCTTCCTGAATTTCCCGCAAGGGATTAATAAAGTATCTACCTACCTACCTACCTACCTACCTACCTACCTACCTACCTACCTACCTACCTACCTACCTATCTATTTATCTATCTAGTAGTTTAGAGTTCTGATGCATATCTACATGTGATTACAGTAAGAGTTCATGTTTGTGATACTAACTTCCTGAGTGTTGTTGGTTTGATGCAGCCTGACTATTAGTGTAATGTCTACGGAACTACGTCAGGTCTGTAGGTCAGAGATTGTGGCTGTAATTCACAGATTATTACGAATAAATCATTTTAAAATGAATACATACTTGTGGAATGTGATCCCCTGGTCTCTGCTGATAGAATTCCAATAACAGTTAAAGGCAAAACATTGCAGCCCTTTCGTCGTTTGTAAACGCTGGCTTCCTTCAGAGCTTGCCCTGCTTCCACACAACATGGCGGCTCCATGCCGGCGCGTTCAAAAGTCACGTGAGTCCTATCTAATAACATTGGTGCCAACCATATCTGGGCACACACAGACATACACACCAGAGCCAATTCACTGTAAGAGGAAACCGGAGACCCCGGAGGAAACCCACACAGACACGGGGAGAACATGGAACCCCAGACGGGGACTAGAACCCAAAACCTCAGCGCTGAGAAGCCACCGTGCCACCTATATTAGCTTTGCTAGCCACATCACACCGGTATACTTGCCAAAGGAGTTGGTCTGTGTGAAAGGACCCTCACAAGGCTTCACTGTGAGATTGCCAGAGGTGGCCGGAGGTTAAGCTCCAGCCCGAACAGCTCAGGAGCGCCGCTCTGCAGCTGCTCAGTGACACATAAATAAGTTTTACATGTAATAGTGTAGCTCAGAGAAGTGACCTCACTGGTGCCTTTCAGGTGTCTGACAACACATTTTCTTTTGTTTATCAACCTAAATAAGTTTCTCTGACGTTTCACTTTCCTTTCGCGGTGGGTTCCCCTTCATCCTGAAGCCAGCAGCTGGTGGCTCATGCTTCCCAAGCATATGTAGGTGGACAGTTTGCTACTTAATGGGGGCGAGTGGCTGTTTTAGGGCTGGCGTGGGGGGTTATGGTGCAGTTTTTGGTCGTTTTAGGTGATCTAATAGCTTTTCCTAAGCAGGGCGTGCATCCACGGAGTTCCTCTCATCCCTGGACCACGGGGGGTGTCGTCAAGACAACCGCAGCCCACAAAGAGCCTTCTCAGTCCCATTCAGCGACACGAGAGAGAGGGGCTTTTGTGCAGGGCTGTGGAGCTGTGGGTGGGAGGTAATGTATGCATTTAGTGTGCAAACAGAATAGATGAGTAAGTGTGTGAGCTGAGCACATTCTGTTTGTGAGCCTCGTACAAAGATTCACTTTGTGAAAACTCCTAAAAATGAGACGATCATGCTCGGGACGGCTTCCTTACGGGTTTTTGTGATAGTGCTGAAATGTGTTTCGAGCTGAGTGTGTTGTAATTGAATGTACCCTGGCTTAACAGGAATAAGAAGCATTATTATTATTATTATTATTATTATTATTATTATTATTATTATTATTATTATTATTATTATTATTATTATTATTATTATTATTATTATTATAAATAAAATCTCTTAACAGTGAAAGTTACATAAATATTACTGGATATGTTGTCTCAGTGATGTCGAATTGTACTTTTCCAGCTTCCAAAGCTGCCTCTGAAAGAAAAACATGCAAAAAACAGCCAAAAATCTGATAAATCAGTAGTGACAGCTGTGATCGGTCCTTTCTTTTCGTGTTGGTCGGTCTGATCTCGACCGGGTTCTATAAGCAAACGAAAAACAGCCATTAGACTTTTCCTTTTTCATCATCTAATGCAAATTTATGTTAATTAGATAGAAGAGGGTCACTCTCCTCATCACTACTGAGTAATGTGTGGCTCAGGTGTCTGTTAGCTGATGTATCAGAGCTGCGCTTACCTTCGAGCGTTTCAGCTGCCCACTGATGATGTACCAGCTGTAAAGATGTCTGACTGAATCAGAGGAACATTACTAGTGACTGGGAGACTCGTAGCAAATAAGAGAGTCGTAGCAAATTGGCTACAAGTACACTGGGGCTTAAAATGGACTTAAATCCGACTATTTTTGACATAACATTGTCTAAGAACTGCTTAATGACTGAAAATGATACACACTGTAGGTTGTCTTATTTCTGTGACTTGGTCGGACGGTATTTGAAAATGAGGATGTATCACATTTCTGTGCCACGTTTCTGCCAAATAAAGCAGTCAAACCACAGTGAAGGGCACCGAACCCGTAACAGACGTGCCCTCTTTTCCGTCAGCTCACAGACAGACAGGAACACCCGTCTGTTCAGCTCCAAGTGATACTGAAGAGCTAATGAACTCAAATACTTCACTGAACTACTGGCCTGCTTTACTTGTGAAAGTGAAAGTGAAAGTGCACAATCATGGCCAGTGTGTTTGGAATACGACCTCCACATTAAAGCCTTCGGTGTCGTAGCGACCAGGTCACGGTTACCCCCCGTTTTCATTAGTGAAAGTGAATTTAATTGAACACAGTCTTGGTTTGAGCATTTTGCTTCTTTACTTTTTCTGTACTTGACCAAACGCAGCCCACCAGACATTATGTACTTACAGTGGGTGTAAAAACTCTAAAAACAGGGTTTCATGTTCAAAAATCACCCCCGAGATTTATAATCGGATTCAGGTCTGAGTCGTGTCAAAGCGACCCTCCTTTGGGGAAATCATTCCTTTGTTGATTGGGACACTTGCTTTTGGTCATTGTCCTACTGAAAGGTGAAGCTCCTCGTCATCTTCAGCTTCCTAACAGACGACTGAAGGTTTTATGACAAAATCAACTGGTTTTTACAACTGCTGTTCAATTATTCACGATGCTCCATGACTAAAGCTCCATTTCTAGCTGCCCCAAAGCTTTTACAGGGACTTGTAGTCTTTTTATATCCTCTGGAGATCAGAATAACATTAAAATGCCCAACACCACTTATTGTTTACTAGAACCTGAGCAGGAAGTATTCAAGTAGAGAATCACCTGAATTATGGTTCCAATCTCCAAAAACTATGTATGATTCATTGTTCTAGAAGCATGCTGGTTATTTGCAACATGTTAATGAACACTAATATACAGTAGAACCTCGGTGTTCATCAGTAATCTGTTCTGAAGTGTCTGATGATAACAAACGATAACTGAAGCTATATTTCCCATAAGAAGTCATGTAAATCCAATTTCTCTGTTACAGACACTCAAAATATAAACAAAAACACATTTTATACAGAATAACTATAGTTTTACACACAGAACACAAAGAGAAATAAACACTAAAGACTAATGAAATGGATAAATGAACATTTAACATCACTCTTACAGGTTTACGCTCTGTTTTAGAGAGTGCTGGTGTGGTCCAGCCGCAGCCTTTGTTTTGTACACCTGTTCTCTGGGTTCTCGGCCGCTATTTGTTTTCATGTTTTAGTTTGTTGTCAATGAGAAACAACAAGAAACAAATCCAGAATGATGAATGCGTGGGTAGATGCCTTGTTATTGCGAATTTAGTGGCGAAAAATGGGCGGATGAACAATAACTGGGAAAAATGAATACGATAAAATGGGCAAACGAAAACCGAGGTTCCACCGTACTATGAATTGTTTTGCTAAAATGGAAGTTTTTAAATAAAAGTAGTGGCAGAACCCATCATTTATATTAGCTAAATACAGCTACATTAAAAATCCTCCAGCAGAGGATGCACAATAAATGAGGATAGAGTGAACGGTGCATTAGCTTGTGTACTGATGTAGCTCGTTGGCATTCAGTGGCTGTCAGTGATGACCTTGGTGGACTCTCTGACATTGGGAGTTTGTGGTATAAGAGTTACTTCTATATATGTCAACACTGGAGGAGATTTGGAGGCTGGACGCTTTTATTAACCCTGTAAGATTCTGTAATGTTGGTAGAGTCACTATATCTTATTGCAGAACTTAACACAATGTGATTGTGCCATCTCTACCAATCGGTAGAGGTACGCTAGGCTAAAACATCATCATTTTCTTGAATGAAAACCAGCATTGGCTGATATGAGGGAAATGGTCTATTTTAGTGATAAATATTGAGTAAATATATTGCTTTATGACTGTATCTCAGCTTGAGAGAAACAGACTAATAAACCAGTGCCCACATCTGGGGTCAGTCATCCCTAACTTAACACTTCACTGAGCTGGATGACAGTGACTGGCTGGAGTGCACCGTAAAGCCTGAGAGCGTGCTGAATTATTGAAAAGTCCCAAACCACACGCCTTCTCCAGGACTGTCCTGGATGTCTGGCTGCTGTTTGGCTCTGTGGCTGTGGGTTGTTGCGGGGCCAGCAGGGAGGGGCCACCGAAGCTTCACAGGCAGGTGCACATCCTCACTGAGAGCTTATTCGATGGTGAATATTATTCTGCTGAGCCAGAAAGTCTTTTAGTGGTCAGTCAGTCAGAAGGAAGCCTCGGCTCTTTGAGGGAGACGGGCAACGGAGGTGCATTTTAGCAATAAAAGACATGAAAAATTCATGACCCAAAGCAATATTTAGAAACTGCAGGGGGCCGTTTTTAGGGCTGATGCATTTTGTGATGAATGATGTTAACAAAGCTTTGATATGTTTTATGATTTGTATATTATTTTATCTTCCTTTTCTCGTCTGCTTACTTTTATTTTTAATTTTATTTGTATTTTTATTTTTATTTTTATTTTTATTTTTATTTTTATTTTTATCTCTGTTTTTGCTTCCAGCACAGTGGTCCATCACAAACTACACAACACTCAGGATTTGTTACTTCAGCCAGGATGCCACACAGCCATGCCATGTCTGCCTTTCTGACCACTGGCACAGCGAAAAGGCAGACAATTAGGTGGCATGAAAGTAACACTGACTGTGCTGTGGTGCACCAGTGGGATGCTGACTTCAGCAGACATATGACATCTTATAGACAGTTCATTTTGGCTGTTGATGGCATTTTTACTGGTGCAATAACTGTGTTCATGCCAAATGTAACACTGGCACAGATGGTGGTTTGGAATTTGTAGTGGAGCAGAGATTACCTAGAACCACAGTGAAGCTCAGTTATCGGAGGCACACCCATAACATGTGTCCCCACCAGCTGACCTCAGTGCTGAGGGTCTATTTATAGCAGCGGGGGTCTCACAGTCATGGGAACTTCCTCTGGGTATGGGTAATGGGGCACTCATTCAGAATGCCTTAGACAGCCAGATGGGAAAAGGTTTGTTTGAGGAACGTTGTTTTGTTTCACTGTATATTATTAATCTGACAATAGAAGATTTGTCTCAAACGTACTTTAAGATCTTTAATCTTCAGTCATTGTGCAGCTGTACATGCACAGCTTGTGTATATGCTTCTCTAATCTTCTGATTATACACGGTGTTGTGACTGAAACAGTTCAGCCAAAAATGACCAAAAACAAACACTTTCAGTGTTAATAAATGAAAAGACTGAATAATTTATACATCCGCTTAGCTTTGTGTTTGTGCTCCGTGCTGCAGTGTTAGGGATCGTCTCACAATTAGCAGAAGAAATGTGAAGTGTTTCAGTGTCTGTAGCCAATGACACTCACACTAAACACACAAAACATCCATGTGACTTACATCATTCATTTTAGACATTTTCATCATTTTATTAAATATTAGTAATAATGTAACACACATGCATCTTCATACATATTCATATATTATTGTCTTTGTTTTATATACTAATATAATCAATTAAACTCTAAAATTTAAGCTAATGATGTCAAACCAGCTTATTAACATTCACTCCTGACTCACTATAAGACTTATTTTGGGAAATAGTTTAGTTACTAATTTTATAATCATTTACAGAAACGAGAAACTGTTTGGCCAAAAATTTTAATTCCCTTCTTGTAGGATGTAAAACCTTGTATAAAGGCAGACGTCTGATGGATGGAGGTCTGAGCAAGTATAACATAGAGCTGTTGGGTGGCATGGTGGTTGGCACGTTCATTCCTGAGCGCTGAGGTCTTGAGTTCATCTGGGTGTCTCCCCGTGTCTGGTTTCCTCTCTGAAACATGGAGATCAGGTGAATTGGGTACTCTAAATGACTTGGGTGTGTAGGAATGAATCTGTCTATGCCCAGATATGGTTGGCACTCCTAGTGCCCCCTAGGTGGATGGTTAGCTCCGGTTGAGACGCTGTGTGTGTTTGAGCTCTAAGTGTGTAAAGTGTTGGTATTAAAGTGTCTTTGGGTGTTACAGAGTGTATGACGTTCAGATTAAGTTTGCTTAATGACAGGACAAATGACAGGACACGCCTTGTGCAGAGTGTGTTAGGAAAGCCTGATTTAGAAAGGTCATTTGTAGTGTGTGGTATGAAGGGTATGCCCTCTGACTGCAGTGCCTGTCCAAAAGCCCTATAAATAACACACTTGTGTCTCTCTACCCCTCTCTGAGTCTGTCAGTCAGGTCCTTTTCCCAAGTGCTCAGAGTTGCCAAATGATAATTACATTAAAAACTGTCTGCATCCTTGTTGAGCATGCCCATGTGCGTTAGCCTGAGCCTGCGCGGCGAACCAGCTCCTAACGAAATCAGTTTGATATCTGAAAAGACATCTTTTTCAGCAGCGTGAACTCCGTTTCGACACTCTTGCTGCTCGGTGAATGGTGGCTTTGTCCCTGTGGGAAGGATAAATAGCTTTCTTAATCACTCAGAGTGGCAGCTTCTCATGTTCATTGTCATGCCCAATGAGGCGAGACAGCGAGACATTCTGTTGAAGGCCATAAAAATGTGGGGTCAGTGCCAGCGCTCCGGTACGAGACACTGGGGTCAGTCTCTTCTCCCGGCTGGCCGCAGAAGAAGGCCTCGAGGCCCGACGTTGGCCCGCCAGTCCCCGGCATCCGCGCTTTTGGGAACGCTTCCAAACAATGCCCTCCTTTCAGCCGTGCACATCCATTCAGCCGGGCAAGGCTTTATGTGTGGATGAGGCTTGAAGTGCTTGTCATTCTTTTTGCTTCTCACTTGGTGTGATTGCTTTACGGCGGAAGAGTCTGAGAAATCGACAGCACATGTGCACGGCTGTGCTGATAAAGATTTAATGGTACCGAGCAGATTCCTGTAATCAGAGGAAGCTCAGTGTCTCAGCCGGCTGTGCTTTGTGGGAGAAGATGCTGGAACACAATGGAGGACTCTTGATTGACAATAGAAAGCGTTTACAAGCTGAGATACTCGATACATTCAGTACTAAGTACTACTACAGTAACTCGGGGTACCCAAACTTTTGCATGCCACTGTATAGACATGTATAGAGTTTTTGTTGAGAGTCTTTAAAGAGTCTGTTGATTCATACGATGTGAATGTGTCTGATACACTGTTGTCAGTACAGGAAACAGCAGCTTGATGAAAATGCTAATATTTGACTGGTCTGAGAGCGGCAGTGACCCCACTTTCCCGTTCCAGCCCACGTCCGTGAGCCAATGACATCTTTACAATGAGTGTCCCAGTCTGTGTGAATGGAGTCTGTGTCTGAGATGGATGATGGTGACGCACACACACAGAGATGATATGGATGTTGCGCTTAGAAATGAAAGTAAAAGTAAAGAAAAATGCGCTCGTCTTGGTTTATTAATGGATTCCTCTCGGTGTACTCTCCTTTATTACGCTGTCATTCATTACTTTTAATTGATGTAAAGCAATAAAACTGCAGACTGCCTCTGTCTGGTGTGGGACGACTGCCAGTGAGCTTTGTATAAGTGCCGAGCACAGCGTTCATGGTCTGATAGTGATGTATGTTCAGTATCTTTAGAGCCAGGCTCAGCTTCCTTTACTGTTCACAGTCATATGACTTTATTATCACTCACTGTGTCTTCCTCTCATAGACTCTACAGCGCTGTGCTACGCTACAGAATGGTCAAGAGGAGCAAAGCCGCCACGACTTATTGATGGTACGTATTCCAGTAATATGACTGTGAGTGTAAACAACAGTGATCTTTTTGTAAATATTAGTAGATGTGCAGTTTGTAGCTGAATGTGCAGGTGTATGAAGTGTACAGTCATACAGGTCTACCAGCAGTGCTAACAGTGCCAGTCTACAGGACGTTCTCCTCAGAACTGAGGCTGAAACTGATGGACAGAGACATGTGGAGCAGAGTGGAGAGGCCTTCAGCCTTGTGTGCTGTCCACCACAGTTCTGAGGAGAATGTCCTGTAGATTGGCATTGTTAGCACTGCTGGTAGACCTGTATGACTGTACACTTCATACACCTGCACATTCAGCTACTTCCTTCACACTCTGACCTTTAACCCCCAAATACAGTCACTCCTTTATCATTAACATCTGAGACATTCACTGCACTGTACCACCTCTTCTCATCACACACCCTGTAGGTATTTATAGCCTCATCATCCTCATACAGCGCCACCTGCAGGAGCCTGAACTTACTACCACCTTTTGTTCATTTTTTACACATCTAGTATTTGTTTACAGTGCGTCTACAGAGCATCTATCTAAAATTAATGCTGCTAGTAATGCTACACCTTCATATTCTTCTTTTCTCTCGATGTTTAGTGTTTTTGCAGTGCATCGTGGGATGGCGCTCATCTTCTGCCTCCTTTCTCCTCTCCTTGTGGGCATGCTGGGAGTCCCGCTGGTCTACAGTCACTACCCCCGGTTTTCCTCCAACAATACCGTATTCCAGCACCTGGCCTTACACCCTGACCCTGCCACGGGCACAGTCTACGTGGGTGCACGTGACCATCTCTACCAGTTGGCTGGCCTGGATGACTTGCGGTTGGAGGTACAAGAGCGAACGGGACCAGTGCGGGACAGTAAAGAGTGCCTCCCCCCAGTAACTGTGGAGAACTGCCCCCAGGCCAAGTTAGTCAGTAACCACAACAAGCTGCTTCTAGTGGACCCCTACTCCCTCCA
>BRDA01007402.1:171663-182197 GCA_036984385.1 Crenuchus spilurus | reverse complement strand
CAGCAATCACAACATCATGGCTACGTAGGAGAAGGATCCGGGTACTGAAATGGCCAGCCTGCAGTCCAGATCTTTCACCTATAGAGAATATGCGACAAAGAAGGCCCAAGACGACTGAACAGTTTGTTCAGCCTGTATTAGACATGAATGGGAGAGCATTCCTATTTCAAAACTTGAGAAACTGGTCTCCTCTGTCCCCAGACGTCTGTTGAGTGTTGTAAGAAGAAGGGGGGATGCCACACAGTGGTAAAAATGGCCTTGTCCCAACTTTTTTGGGATATGTTGACGCCATGAAATTTTGAAACAACATATTTTCCCCTTAAAATGATACGTTCTTTCAGTTTAAACTTTTGATCTGTGATTTGTGTTCTATTCTGAATAAAATATTAGATGTTGGCATCTCCACATCATTGCATTCAGTTTTTAATCACAATTTGTTTAGTGTCCCAACTTTTTTGGAATCCGGTTTGTAAAAATGCAAAGGTATATTGAAAATAAATCTTTTAATCATTTTTATTTTTTATTTTATTTTATTGGAAATAAATTTTAAAGTGGGACAAAGAAAAGTGGGACAAGGCATTACTGGTAAACTGGTACAAGCACTCTGTTTCAATCCTGCATTTGAATTTGCTGAATCAAATAACTTGTCTGGCTTCACAAAAACCACAAGACAAGCTAGACAGTTTTGGTTTAAGAATTTCTTGCACAAATACCCAAATGTCACATGTATAGTACAAGTAAGTCATTTAATCAAAGCATCAGCCCCTGTCCAGAATTTGTAATTTGTAAAAAAAAAAGTGTCCTACTTCAACAGTGTCACATGAGTTCATTTTCGTAATGTCCTAATGTCCTAATGTCAGGCTTCTACAGTCACATAAAAAATTAGAATATTGTAAAAAAGTTAATTGTTGTTCCTAATTTGGATTAGTGTAATAGAGATTTTAAGGCTGTTATAAAAGTATGATGTTATTAAATAGTATTAATTATTGTGGAGAAAGTAATATCCCGCAAACATTAGATTTTACAAATATTAACTAAAAAATCTAAAGCTCAAATGTCAAATGTCATGAATTGCACAGAAGTAAAATAACTATCAAAAGTAGATTATGTCCCAAATATTCTTGAGCAGAAATATTTTCAGTTAAAAAGAATATTCAGTAAAGAACGAATCAAAGTTTCACTGTTAATTCATAAATGTAACTAATTACTACCTACTTCTGCTCAATACATTGATTCTATTACATATACAGCACTTAAATTGATACTTTTTTTATACTATCTTAGGCCTAGTAGGTCTGTCTTCACATGTTCACAATGATAAATATCAAAGATCTTTACCCAAGCACCAAAGAAATGTAATGTTTTGTCTGGTTAGTGTAATTTTGTTAGGGCTGCAGCACATTTCAAAAGTTGGGACAGTACAGTATTTACCACACTGTAATTTTTCCATTCCTTCTCACAACACTTAAAAGACATTTTGGGCCCCAAGTGGTTCAGTGGACTAAAGTGCTGTCACTATGATCTGAGTTTGAATCCAGATCATGCTGCTTGCCATCATCAACTGAGGCCCAAGAGAGCAAAAATTGTCTGTGCTCTCTCTGGGCGGGTAAATGGCACTGTCTCCCCAGCACTGCTAAGAAATGTTAACTGGCTCAGACATCTGCCAGGCGGTCCATCAGTATGAGAGATTCTGAGTGCCTTGGCTGCCCTTAGGCAGTGTATCGGCAGCAGTTTGAAAAGAGGCGGAGCTTGACTTCACAAGGCATCGGAGGAGGTCTGTGTTAGTCTGCACCCTGCTAAAGTCAGGCACATTGCAAGTGATGGGGAGAGTCTATGGATGGGCAGGTTGTTTGGCTACCAAACACATTGGGGAGAAAATCTGCTAAAATGTTATTTATTAAAGTGATATTTTGTTCCATTCTCCAGCAAACTTGTCTGTGCAACTGTATGGGGTTGTCGTCACTTTTTTGTTTAAAAATTCTCCAGACTTCTGTATTGTGGACAGATCAGGACTGCAGGCAGGCAGTACCTTGTTCTTCCACAGCCATGTCTTTGTAATGTGTGCAGCATGTGGTTTTGGATTGTTTTGTTGAGAAATGCATGGATGAGCCTGTAAAAATGTTATCTTGAAGGCAGCATATATTGTTCTAAAATCTCTTAATCATTACATTCACCTGTTGACATCCCCTGTTTGAAAACATGGTTATTTAACTTTTTTGTTTTTACCTCATTACTAGCCCTAAATTGCCCTCATCTCAAGTTCTGATGCAGGCTTGAAATGCAAGAATGGATATATTATGTTTGTATATTTTTCAGTCAAATATAGAGTTTAATTTGCACATCATTGATTTTTTTTATTTTTTATTTTGCATAGCATCCCAATTTTTTATTCAATCAATTAGTTTCTTTTATGACTTTAATTTCATTTTGTTGTAATGGTGATGCAAACAAGCACCTAAGCATACTGCATGTCTGCACCATATTCTACTTATCAACCTTTTACCATCTGTCAGTGATGATGAGAAGGGAGTGAGGTGTTACATTGTCACTTTAATGTGACAGCTTTGAAAATTGTTAGACAATGTAGTTTTAATAGCACTGAAACTGCTGAAAGAATTAAAGTCTTATGAATTTATTATGAATGTATGCAGGATGGATATATTTGCTTCCACTGTGGTTACTTTTCTAAACTTGTGTAGTTTAGTGTGAAACCACTGTGTGGTTACACCCAATCAGCTGTGGACAGAATAGATATGAAAGTACACAGTTAAACCAATATAACCTATTTATATTTGTATTTTACATATTTTCTGCAGACTGAAGAACAAAACATAGCTATGCTTCAGGTTTAAGCTTAACTTAGACAAATCGTCAGTGGTTGGCACAGAATTTCAGTAGCTAGTTATGAAGTTACAGTTGTTCAGTCGTTAGTATACATGAGTGTTAATATTGTGGTAAATCTGAGCACAGTTTGAGGCTTATTATCTCTACTTAAACACAAAAGGAGACAAATAAGCTTTCTCTGAATGTAATTCTTAAGCTCTGGAGAAATATCTGAGCATTTTAGACTTAACCATTGTACTTGTTGACTGACAATTTACTGCCTTGTTGTTTGGAGTCTCAAAGACCCCAGTGCTGATCAAATAAAATTACGTTTATTTCAAAATGTACCATTTGTCTTCCAAATATTGTGTTATTCTATGGCAAAGATATTTGAGTCATTTTAGTCAGTAAATACGTGAAAATAAATGTATTTCCCATGTTTTTAACTTAACATAAGTGTTATCAGCACTTACATTTTCATTTTAATAAATATATAAATTACCAAATATTTATTATTAGGGAATATGGGACACTTGATCATATATTTATTTTCATTTGTAAAATTCACAAATTAGGAAATTATGATGGAAAGTAGCACAAGCTAGATTAGATTAGATTCAACTTTGCCAATGTGATTTGCACACAACAGCATTTGTTGTGCATTTAACTCATCATTGCAGTTAAACACACACTAGTGAACACACTAGGCTGTGAGAACATGTGCCTGAAGCGGTGGGCAGCCCTATCCATGGCGCCCAGGGAGCAAGGGGACCTTACTCAAGGGCACTTCAGTCATGGCCTGCCTGGGGATCAAACCGGCGACCTTCTGTTCACAAGACCAGATCCCTAACCACCAGATCACAGCTCAGAAACAGTTACATTTGGGCTCGGAACACAATATTAGTGAAATTATTGTTTATTTACAGTTTCTGTAAAAGTATGAAAAATAATGAAGTATCAAAAAAGACCCCAACATAAGGATTAAACTAAAGTTTCATTTGTTTCTGTTTGACATCACTGAATAGAAGAAACTAGAAGATCTCATTTTTATTTTTCTTTCTTAGAAGAAGACTAAATATTAATGATACTAGTGAGGAGAGTTGGGTCAAAGTTAGAATTTTCTAAGTATAAAGGATGTTCTAATTTTTACTATAAAAACCTGGTGAACATTTATATAGAGACAGTATTGTCTAATGCATTTGTAATTCATAACAGCAGGTGTGTTGCGTCAAACATCAGATGAACACATTAAAATTCATACATAGCGTTTAAACATATTGGACAGATGAAAGCTGCTGTGTTTGAGAGACCACGAAACACATGAAATGCCGTTTCCTAAACCAAATGCTATCTTTGGCCGCATTCCTTCAAGGGTTTTTAAAGCAGGAAAATGTATTTTTTGAAATTGTTTGGCAGCGTCCATGAAGAATCTTGGCAGGAGTTGGTCATCAGAGATTTGGTAGTAACAAAGTAAGGATATGCTGACACGACATAAAAAGCACATTTAATCATCATCATCAAAACAGGCAGCGGACTGCTTTCCAGAACAACTCCAGGCCAAGTCTTTAGCTTCAGCTTCATTGGCCGTTCCCATTTTGGCCTTTGGAGAGCACACTGGCTTTCTCGCGCAGAAAAAAAGATTTACAAGCTTATGAAATAACCTTGATTTCACACAGTCTAAAGAACCAAGCAGAGTGTAAATCTTTTGCATATGTTCTCAATAATTAGACATTTCAGTACTATTTGTTTAAAGCTGCTTATCTTCACCATCAGTTGGGGACTTAACAAAACAATGGACTGAATGATTCTGATATAAACTGGAAGAGGCTCACAAAGTTCATCAGATAATCTCAAAAATATCTTCAGCAATGGCTTCCAGCTCACAACCTGTATACCCTTTACTCCGCATGCTTTCTTTTTATCTGTGCCCTGATTCTGGACCTAATGGTGCATTCGGGCGTTGGCTCTGAAAGCTGGAAAACTGTCAGCTGATTGTGTTCATGTAGAAATAAGTAACTGGCACAGGGATGGACCTGCATGTATTTATAGATGATTTCTAACTGACAGTGTCACTACAGATGTAATTATTTATTAGCGCATCTCCAAAAAATTAGTGCTCATAATTTATTTAAAAAAGTTACTGTCATAAATTGTCATATAATATTATGACCACCTTCCTAAGAGTGGGAATAACCACCCTTCACGTTCTGGAATCATCATTCTCCTCTGGTCCCTGGGGCAACATTGTTATACCATTGGATGCTACTATGGAAATGTATGGGAAGTCCATTCTTGGTGCACTTTCACTACAGCGGCTCTAGAACATCCTACATAGTAGTTTCTGAGATGCTACCACACTTCACCTGGTACCCTATTATCATGCTCTTTTGGACATCAGTCAGATCACATCCTTTGCCTGTGATGATCATGTTGCACTCTGCTACAACTGACTGGTGTGCTCACTTATTTATACAAGAAGCAAATCCTGTCACGTGGCATCCTAGGCCGACTTCACTCTAAACCAGGGATGTTTATAATGCTCTGATATGACTGTGTATTTTTTATATTTGTTGCATATAAAGTGACATATTTCAATACTTTTTATTTTCATTATGATGCTGTTTGAATAATAATTTAGTCAATCTTCAAATGAAATATTCAAATATTTTGAGAATGTGGATCTCTGATCTTAATGAACTATAAGCCATACTGATCAACAGTAAAACAAAAAAAGGTTTAAAATGTCACTTTACATGTAATGAATATAAAATATGATAATTTACATTTTTGAAATAAATTATGAACACAAACTTTTCACAATATTCACATTTTTTAGATGCACTAGTTCATAATGTATGGCAGATATGTTTACTGCTATATTTACCATTACCTGGATAGCTCACATTGTTTGATAGCTTAATTTGATAAATTCATTTGCTGTGAGGGAACATAGTAGCTGGTTAACAGCCACTCCTCCACAAGAATTCACACACTGCTGTCTCCTTAAAACTCTTGCAGATTGAACAGCCATCCCTTTGTATTATTACACATTGCACTTTATATTGTCCATAATGTTTGTAATGTCTCTTATGTCTTCGTAAGTCTACAATCTCCATTCTTTATACTGCTTGCCCTTCCATCGTCATTCCAATCGTGTCATTATAATCATATTTATTGTCCTGTAAAATGTACTTTATTTATTTATTGTCCTCTAAATTGTCTCTGGTGTACTCATTGTACTTACTGTATTAGGTGTTAAATGCCCTGTGTACACACTGCCCTGTTGTGTGTCTGTACTATGTGTAGTGATGTGTAATTTCCTGTTGTGTTGCACTCACTCTGGGCTTGAAAAACAACATTCTGCTCCAGTGTATATCAGGTATATTTTTAGGAATAACAGTAAAGACAGTTTTATCTTCTTCAACATCACTCTGATAAAGTCAAAATGGAACAAGTTACTGTCCAAATGACCATCTGTTTTTCATCAGCAGAAATGTGAATAGCATTGACAAATGAAAATCACAGCTCATATGGATGCAAGCAAACACTCTTGGTCATTTTACTGTCATAAAACCGGTAGCTTCACCTAAAATTCCTGTAAACATCAGAAAGTTTTCTCTTCTAATAGCACGTTTTCTCATGAGTTTGTAAATGAGAGGCCAGTGAAAATTTACTACAGAAAACTCTATATAACATTACTACATTCTAATAAAAACAAATAAACATAAATACAGTAAATACAGGGCTTACTTTACCCACCACTTATAAGAAATTTTGTCTTAAAACCCACCTTTCATGAAGTTTCTGACATTTTTTTTATTTATTTTGGATTTGTTTGTAGGTTACAACAAAATCTACATCTACCTTCTCATTCAATATTTTTTATTTTTTTGCTACATTGTAAACAAATACTGAAGTCATCCAGACTATGAATGAACACATAAGGAATCATGTAGTAAACTTAAAAGTGTTCAACAAACCAAAACATGTTTTAGATTTTACTTCAAAGTAGACACACAACTGATGTCTCAAACACATTAAGAGGCAAGAAATGCAAGTCATGAACTCTTAACAAGACACAGCTGTTAACTGAAAGCCATTCCAGGTGACTACCTCATAAAGCTGACTGAGAAAATGCCAAGAAAGCTGCATCTAAACAAGAGGTGCCTAATGTGAAGAATGTAAAATATAAACATATTCTGGTTTGTTTACTTGTTTGTTTGCTAAATAATTACAGATGTATTTCTTCATAGTTTGTATGACTTTAGTATTAATCTACAATGCAGAACATTTTTAAATAATAAAAAAATACTGAATGTCCAGAATGATTTAAATAAAAATATTTAAGAACACATATAAGAATCTTAGTAAGATTTTTGGGGAACATTTAAATGCTGATATAATGTTGACTAACAATGATGCATGTGATAATGTAACAATGTCTGGGATCTTAGGCAGTAATAAAGCACTCTAGTTTGTTGAATGTAGAAGAAATGGAAAGGAGTGAACACTTCAGTGACCAAGGGTCAAAATGTTATGGTCAGATAATTGAGTCAGAGCACATTTGAAACAGCAAGGCTTGTGAGGGGCTTTGGGTCGCCAGTGGGTAGTACAAACTCCAGCCTCCAAATTCCCCAGATCACTGATCAAGCATCTGTAGTATGTACTTCATCAACAGATCCTATCCGTAGTGGCTCCACCTCAAAACTTACAGAACTTACATGAGTGGGAAACTCCAGTTCTGGAGGGCTGGAATCTGGCAGACTTAGGTGATTTTCCTAATCAAACACAATTGATTCACCTCAACAAGTAATGAAGTTTAATAGTTGAGTCAAAGTAGAAAATTGTGCACCTGACTTAAAGGATCTGTTCTTGTAGATGCAACACTGTTCTGGTGGCACAGTGAGGACCAACAACATATTTATGTATATGTATCCTAATATTTTGGCTTATTTAGTATTTATTTGATAATATATTTGATATTTTTATATTATAGGTTGGCAAGTGGCTTCATTTCTATGTTGCCAAAAAAGCTCAAGAAACTCAATAAAAAGGATTAATTCTCTGTAAATAACTTAGAATATTTAATGGAAGGCAATAAAAAGTCTTATATTTCAGTCTTACTGTATTACACTGAGTAACCATTGTGTTTAGTAAAACAATAAAACTGTTTTCACAGAGTCTCCACAAGGTGCCAAAAAAGTTCCTTGTCCGTCTTGCAGCTGGAAATGATCTCTTAAGAGGAGGAGATATGTATCAACCACGGGGAGCAGCAGAGTTCAGATTTTGCAATCACAACAGGGTGTGTTTTAGAGAGACACGCAATAAAGCTGTGATGTAATGCCTGTGAAATGGCTTTGCATGCAACAGGACTGTGTGTACTCTTCCAGGGTTAAGTTTCAGTAGGAAGCCTTTGAAGAAAATAAAGTGCATTCAAAAACACGTGACAACAAGAGCAGTTGTACTTGAAAATATTTATTTACACATTTCAATATTTTTTTTAACCACTGTTTTCAATGTAAAACAGCAAAGCCTGTCACAGAGGATGCCATTAAAAATCTGCTTATCATATTTACATACATTTTTAAAAGGTATTTAAGAATCAAAAAATTAAAGCTCTGAAATATAGAATTCCTTTCTGGATAACAATGAAAACTGCAAAAAGACATTCTCTCTTATTTATGTACAAAACTGTCATAGATAACACTTATTTGATCTATTCATGTTAAACAAAATAGATTACTTGGGATTATTCAGGCTCTAATAAAAGTATAACATCTTCATTAAAAAGTCCTACAACTCAACATTCTTTAATAATATTTTTATTTGCGGCAAACAATGATAAATGAATTAAGCTGCATTGAAATTTCCATTTCACATATCTTCAGGTTCCCTGGTGGCTCTCACCGAATACATATGTGCGCTTTCTGTTTGTTTTTGACTAAGAAAAAGAGAATATATTCATGCGGATCTCTACCATTATAGCAGGATCCCACACACTGAGAGAGCTCCATTCACTAAGACAATAAGTTCCTGCTGCCAAACAGCGACACTAAGTTCTTTCTCTCACTGGAGACTCAGTTCCTTCACAGTGAGGGGAAAAAACCCTCAACTCCACAGCACTTAAACCACAGTCACTACCTTTCTGACCCACAAGGCCAAACCACAGCCTAGTACAAGTCCCTCATAATCTCCTGCAGGAGTGGGTGTAAAAACAAGTCAATATCAGTCTCTTTCATCAGCTCAATCACCTGGACGTGTTGGGCCACTAGCTGACGAAGATCCGTCATCTTCTGCAGCACTTTGGCAAAGAGATGGAGGGAATCGGGATGGCTCATCTTTAGCTGCAGCTCCATGGCGTGCAGGACATTCTCCTGCAGTTCTTCAATGGGCTTCACATTTAACAGACCTGGGCGATCTGTAAGGAACAGCAAAATTAGTGCAGTTAGGTATGCGAGGTATAAAATTCCATAATTCTCATAACTTTACACTACAGAGGGTACCAAGAAAAGCCCAAAAACGGGGGCCAGATAAAAAATCGCCCCACCCACATTTGTCATTCTACTAATTTAGCTATAGCAAGGACAGGGCGCCAATCCATTGCTAGGCACACTCACACACACACACAGAACACAGGAAGTCCATGCAGACATGGGGAGAACATGGAAACTACATCTAGATGGGGACTCAAACCCAAGTCCCCAGTGCTGAGAGGTGAGCAGGTGCTAATCACCAAGCCACCATGCCCTATTATTATTATTATTAGTAGTGGTAGTAGTAGTAATACAAGTAGTAGTAGTGGTAGTAGTAGTAGTAATATTATTAGTTTTGGTGGTAATAGTTGTAGTAGTTGTAGTAGAAGTAATGGTGGTAGTAGTAGTAGAAGTAGGAGGAGTGGTAGTAGTAGTAATAGTAGTGGTGGTAATAGCAGTAGTAGAAGTAGTGGTGGTGGTGGTAATAGTGTCAGTAGTCGCTGTAAACCTACTACTAGTAATCTAGGAACGCAAAAATATGAAATCACATACCACTCCCCATTTACTGTATACAAGTCCTCAGAATTTAAAAAGGATTGATTTTTTGTTGAGAATTTCTGATATTAAACTTACATATTTGTATCATATTAGCTACAAATCATAAATAGTATATACTGAATAAAATATGTAGTTGAATAAGTGAATACTCTGCCTGGAGCATGTCATAACAAAAATGTTATCATTAGCAGTAATTATAGAAATATATTCTAATTTTTTGTTGACATAGTGCAGTACGTAGCAATATTGCCCTCCATGTGGCAGACTGGGATTCAATATCCAATGGGCAAGACTCCTAACCCTACACTCACTTACAAATCTAGAACGACTTAATTGTTAAGCATTACTGTAAGGTAACAGGAATTATAAAAAATATATATAAAAAATAACCTTGCTAATAGTAACTTTTCTTGTATTTTCTTGCAGACTGTAATAGTAATAACAGACAACGGAGTAGAAACTGTTCTACGGGATTTTCGTAAATACGTCAATAGTAGGGCTAAATAACCAGTGGTAAGACACTAGTCAATTATTGTAACTGGAAACTCATAAGTATAAGTCTATACACTTTTTAATTGGAATTCATATTGATTTTGTGTTTCTCATACTTTCTATCGAAACATTTGACGTTCTTTTATGTTCTTTTCAATGATAATCGTTCCAATAATATATATATATAT
>BRDA01007402.1:157956-171653 GCA_036984385.1 Crenuchus spilurus | reverse complement strand
AAGACTCCTAACCCTACACTCACTTACAAATCTAGAACGACTTAATTGTTAAGCATTACTGTAAGGTAACAGGAATTATATATATATATATATATATATATATATATATATATATATATATATATATATATATATATATAATAACCTTGCTAATAGTAACTTTTCTTGTATTTTCTTGCAGTTTACAAAGCTATCTTTCATACTCTTTGTGTTTTAGTTATACTTAAGGTTAATTTTTCACATATCTGAATATGAATACTCAAAGGTCAATGTTATTAACTGATCACAGAATGGTGACCAATAAATCGGGATGATAACTGCATAAATGCTTTTAGGGCATCTTGTCAAAGATGAGGCAACAGACAATAATGATAATGTCATATCAATGTTCAGAATCAGTCAAATCTGTTTATTCCACTCAGATATAAAACCATGTGTAAACTGAGTTAACCCTTAGATGTGTTTCACTGCATTATTCAAATGTAATTACACAAGCACATAGTTAATGACACTGTTGTATTGTAAAGTATATTTACATTTGCTACATTCTATATGAGTAGGTCTGGGTCTGTACATTTTTTCATTGTTTCACAGTCAAAACCTGACAGAACTAGAACATTTGTAAAGGATATGTTTCTTGAACAACACTGTTTAACAAAGTGAAGTCCTAATAAAATATGTTTGATATAATTCCACCACATATATGAACTGAAAGTTTAAATCAGTATCAGTAACACTAACTTTTAATTAACCTTAGTCAGTGTTATATACATGTGACTTCATCTGAATATGTTTATAGTAATCATTTGCTGGCTGATGACTACAGCCTTGATGCTGGTCACATGACTGACCATCAGACAGCTTTGTAGGAAAAAATCAGCAAGTTTGTCCTAACCTCTGCATTTTCTGACTGTCATGCATCTTTATTTCATCACCATGTGACCTCAAATGAAGTAATGCCTTACTCAGCAATAACTGCACATTTACATACTTGCTCAGTGTTGGGGGTACCACAGTACAATGTAGCAATAATGTAAATAATGTTTCTGTAATAAGCAGTGTAAGAGTTTAAAGTCCTGTAATCACATTAAATTAACTAAAGAGAGTTTTGTTTATTATTTGTTTATTTATTATTTGTTAAGTTTGAGAATTTGAATTCCAAAAGTGACTGAAATTATTTTTTTACTAAAGCCTATAATTGTTGCAATTGGCTGTTAAAGTTGCTTTCCATCTCCTAAAGGTCTGTGAGTAACACTACAGAGAGTATTAGAGATTACTTCATTGCAGAGATTACTTTATGAAGAAAGTAAAGAAATCCCATTACAATTGGAGAGTAGGAGTTGGTCATTTGTAATAAATCTGTAATTCAATCACAGGGGTATTGACAAAAACCTGGTGATACAAGATGCATGATGATATACGGGCTACAATTCAGTTTACATTACATTACATTACATTGCATTTAGCGGACATTTTTATCCAAAGCGACTTACAATAGTGGGAAAGTACAGATGCGAAAAATACTAGAGTTGTACTAGTATTTACTAGTACTAGTATACTAGAATTAACATTTGGATATCGAATGCTGAGTGCATATCAGTACTCATGGGGAGTATTTGGGATCACTAGAGCAGGTGCTCTTTGAAGAGCTCGGATTTTAGGAGTTTCTTGAACCCAGTGAGGGACACCTCTGCTCTAGTGGTGGTAGGCAGCTTGTTCACCATCTGGGAACTACTGAGGAGAACAGTCTGGATTGCTTTGTGTGAATGTTAGGCAAAGCAAGGCGACGTTCACTGGAGGAGCGCAGCGAGCAAGTGCAGATAAGAGGGAGCCTGCTCTGTTATCACCTTATAGGCGATCGTGCAGGCTTTGTGTTTGATCCGGGCAGCAATCGGAAGCCAGTGTAGCTCAATGGGGTGACATGTGCCTGTTATGGATGGCTAAAAACCAGATGTGCTGCTGCATTCTGGACCATCTGTAGTGGTTTAATAGTGCAGGCTGGGAGGCCTGTTAGCACAGCGTTGCAGTAATCGAGGCGTGATAGTTTACTGTAATATATTTGAATAATGTAGGCAAGGTGATGCACTGCAATTTTTTAAATCTAATTTTAGAAAAATCTCTCAGTGGTGCAGATTTACTCTGTTTGCTTATATTGGCATGGAAGAGTCTGAAGGCAGAAGCTAGATTATAACACTGTCATCTAGTGGTTGGGCTTTAAGCACTATACGAAACGAATTACGATCTGCCACCAATCTCGGCATATAAACTAGTAATTAAAATCGATGATGTGTTTTTGAGAATAGATACAGTATCATAACATAAAATTGCAAAAAGTATTTCGCAATATCAATATTTTCTTATGCCCCAATACAGAACTCCAGTACTGGCTTTTGCATTCTCAGAAGGCTGCAATATGCAAACAAGCCCTCTGACCAATAACTGTAAAATTATTTTTATATGATCCCACAAGCACAATCATTTTGCTAAAAATAAAAACAAACCCATCTTTAGTCAAAGATTCACAAATGTGTTTGATATTCCAGCCACGTTGTGCAGCCCCTGTTGCTTGTGACTGCATTCAGTAGAGCAACTCAGTAACCCAACATCCCCACGAAGTTCAGAGTTTTTTTTTTTTTTTGCGTCATCTATAGTTAACCATACAGTAAACCTACACAAATGTTTGACTACATTTGGTTCCTGATAAATGTGACCCACCTCCACTGAGAATGATGACAGCCAGAAAAAGTGCCATGTCAGTGTCGTCCAGCTCCAGCATGTTGAACTTGACAGAGAAGTCAAACTTTGGCTCCATCATCTCGCTGAAGGGCTTGCGCAGGCTCTTGATGAACTCGCGGGTAATGAAGATCTGGCCGTAGGAGATGAGTGTGCCGTCCTTATTCATGAGCGGTGCCATCATGATGATAAGCACCTCAATCACACCATACTTGAGCAGCGTCACCTGGTCGTTCAGGTCTAGGCTCACAAAGCCCGGGATGCTCTTGGCAAACTCGGTGACCTCGCTGACCGCCTCAGCCGAGCGTGATTGGCAGCTATGAAAGAAGCGCAGCTCCACCTCACGGTGTAGCTCTGACTGTATCACACTCATGCTGGACCGATGCTGGTCCTGCTGCGGAATCTGCCTGCAGTTGATGAACTGCTCCCCCTCCACCAAGGACTTCATGTCATGGATAACAAAAGGCTATAAGGCAAAGAAAAGGAGCCTTAGTAACAGGAATAGAATGGGACAAGTACTGGTGTTAGTGACTATGATAATTATACCATTTCGATTTATAATAATTTGTACAATTTTGATAACAATTCAATTTTAAAAGGTCAGTGAAGTAATTGGCTTAGCTATTTTCTAAAAGCAATTTAGCACAAACTGCATTCATAAGATTTACGATTTATTTTGTTCAAATGACTGTAATACACTTTTGTGAGACTACACAATGAAAATGTATATTTATTTACATTGTAATGGTATTATAAAAGAACATTCATATAGTGATTTCATGTAATAGACCTTTTTGAGAAGTGATATCAATATCAGCAGATAACAGATGTCATTTAGATTTTAACAACATTACCAACCAATATTTGATTGCGTATTTTTTGTAATATACAAGAACATCTGATGAACATTTACGCAACACTAAGCTACTATGTTTATATATGAATTTTACTGCATTTGTAAAAGGATGTAACAATGTAAAATGTTTTCTCAGACTTATTCAGGTAGCTCTAATAATAAAATTTCTACATTTTGTAGACAGTTACATATACATATACAGTATATACACTCAGATATCTACATAATTAAAAAAAAAATCCTTCAAAACTAAACTAGAAGGTAAAGAATTTGCTCTCACACACTGTTAACCGTTTTTTTACATTAACCACTGCTTAGTGTAATTGAATTTGTCCCATTTATACATTCACATTTAGGATTTGACACCTTCAGAGAACTTGACTTTAACCTCAAACATGCCCTCCCACACGAAACCTTTGGGAAAGGCAGAACCGCTCTGAGACTTCATTAAGACTAAAGGATTTTTCAAATCTGTAGTAACATGTTGGTTAGTAGTGTTGGAATGTAATAGATTTATGAGGTCATATAAATGTCAAAACTGCTATAGGCCATCTTTATAATCTTAAATGTAATCACCATGGGTTTGTTTTATTGGACAATTTCTTAAGGTATATATACTATTCTATAACATAAAACTCACATCATTCATAGTCAACCTTTTAACTCCTATTTTTCTTGCCCATTGCACAAACAACTCATGAAAACAAATTCATTGAAGCTAAGCAGGTCTGGATCTGGTTAGTTCTTGGATGGGAGACATCTGTAGGGAGTGGAGTTGGTGTGGTCAACAGAAGATGCTATTGTTGTGTTCAGTGTGGATGCTCCAGTGTAATGATGGGGACAATGTACTGTATAAATGAGGTCAGAAGAAGATCCCTGGTCATTTCCTCTAAAAGAGTAGAGGTGTTAGCCTGATGCATGAACTAAATATTCCACTCCTAATCATCTCCGTCTTCAAAAACTGGTTTAGTCTCTCCTCAGCTCTCTTTATATTAGCTAATATGAGGTCTCAGTTCTGATGTGGGTTGGCTACTGTTATAACAAGTGGATGCTGATCATTACTGGTGGATAAGGTGACTTTCTAATGTTGTTTAAAATGTAAAATCCTTTGAGTGTCTAGAAAAGTCCAACAGAAATGTAATCGTAACCATAAATAAGAAAGTTCAACACATGACATGGAATAAATTTTCATTACTTTAAATGCACATTTAATTAAATTTTCATAAATGTAAGACCGTTTTTACTTGTCCTATAAAGGCTTTAGAAGAGATACATATTTTGACAGCGCTTTCTCTGTCATCACCTACCAAACTGTGAGAAGGTTATAACCTGAAATTTAAACAGACATTCACATTCAAGGAGTGGATTAGTTGTTATAAAGATGTCTGGTATTCTAGACAAATCTTCCCTGGGTGTTTATTCTTGTATTAGGATAGAAAACATATCCCAATTGTCTGAAATCCCAAGGTGATATATTTCATTTTAAGCACAGCACCTTTGAGTTGACCGTTCTGTATAAACTCCTGCAGGAGTGGACATGCCCACATTTTTTATATATAAAGCAAATACAACTGAAATAGGAATTGTCTCTGAAAAGATAAATGGATTTATCTTGGAGCTTGTAACAATGCAATCTATTTTTTTAAGGAGTACTTCACTGAGCCAAGCCTACTGTTTGGAAATACATTGGCAAGAACATGTTTTGGTATTAAGGCAATAGTTGTCTATATTTTTCCTCATAAGCTTTATAACATTACCATTCTGCAGCCTGTGCCTTCATAAATATTTCCGCATTCTCAAGGCGACCAGATGTTCGGTATCATTTGGCTCATATCTTACTTCACACTAGTCAAAACAGCCATTCAACAGCCTTGGTAATATCTCTTCGTAGAGAAGCACAATATTGTTATACTGCAGTATGTTTGGATTTATGGATGTGTATAAAAAATCAGAAGTCTGCATGTAGCTGTTTGCAGCTTTGACTTCCTTGAGTAGGCAGGAAAGGGGAAATTTCACAATAATATTGCATTAGAAAGTAAGAGCTAAAAATATAATAAAATGAAGAACAAAACTAGACTACATATTAAAGTCTGCTAAGATGTTACAGTTTGTGACCCCGCCAGGGAAAGTCACTGGGCAACTTATTGAGATATGGTGTCGTTCAGCCTGTCACTCACATTAGCGACAAAACTTAGCCACTTGGCTTTATTGCTGTAAATGAAAGATAATAGTCTCAGATATCTATTGTAGTACATAATATTTGCAGATTTTGCCTGAAAAACGGGTTTCTGTGACAACTCAAATCCTGATGTAGAACTACTTTTACCGTGGAGGTACACAAGCTTGTTGGGTGTCATTCAGCTCCTGAACTACTTCTCTTCACTGTAGAAATGTGATTGAGCTCATGTATCCATCCACCAAATGTGAGGAGGTCTTCAGCTAATGTAAACAGAGCGATTTTGTGCCAGCGTTGTCTTTTAGTCTTCATTTCTACTATAGTATTTGGATTTATTTTGATTAATTTTTAAGCGTTTCTGGTGTTTTAATGTGTTGTGACACAAATAAACTGAGTTGAGGTTCAGTATGCTATGTCTCAGAATGATGTATCTCTGAAAGTATGAGAGATAATCGACTGAAACTTTGTGTGAGGCTTTCTCTAACAGCACTCTTTAAAAATATGCTAATAACTCATATTTGAAAAAAAAAGAATGACCCGGTTTTCCCTGGCAGGATCACATTTTTTTATAATGATCTTATTATTGTGCTGCATGTTTATGAACAAAAAACGTTATGGCAAATCTGCTTTAAATTGTTGTGCCTTATAAATAATATAGCCAAGTGATAGGATAAAAGAAAGAAAAGTGAATAGTACAGAAAAAATGACAGAAATGACCACTGAACTCTAAGAGATAAAATCACAGAATGCGTATAAGGGTTCATATCATCATAATCCTCAATATCTTGATCAAAATAGTACAAGAGTCCAATAAGTTCATTTGCCATCATAAGACCAGTAGCACATGTCAGAAACCTGAATTTCTGCCTTCCATGTGCTCAGAGCATACAATGCATGCTAGACTGTTCTAAAAATGTTCTGCAAAATTTTGCTCATAACCATTGACTCACCCACATTATCTGCAAACTTTATTAACACACTGAATTCTATTAAACAAGTCAATAATGCCCCTGAACTCCAGTATGACTCTTACTGTTATCACTGTTAAAGGCTATGGATTTTACCTTAGGGTCAGATACTGGACCTTAGGGCTTTACGTAGTACCTTGACCAAACATGCTACTGTAAACAGTGAATGGAAGCCAGTAGCCAGCAGTTTGCCTAACTACATGAAGTAACCATTAGCTTTCATTCACTGCTAACAACTGTGCTTGCTTCTTCCCTGAGCTATTCCTTTAAAGGGTTAATCTCAGGCTTATTGAATTTTTCAACTACAGTTGGCCCATGACTGAAGTTTTGGGAATTTTCTTCTACAGGAAAGTGCTGTATTGAGACAGACAGTATAAAAAATGGCCAAAACTCACTGCATTGTCGCTGGTCTTCCCTGAGAGGATAGCCCTGGCCTTGGCTTTGGTCAGGATGAAGCTTTTGAGATAGGACTCGTAGAGATGCTTGGCGAGGACCTTCAGGTCAGCCGCCTCGGGGTGCATGTGGTCCACGTCAGTAGAGAACTCGGCCAAGAGCTTCTCCTTCTCTGCCTGGGGCATGCGGCCAAAGCGAATGGCTGGGAAAAAAGCAGAGAAGCCAAAAACATTCATTCAAAACCCCCACAAAATCCCCAAATCCAAGATCTTCATGGTCACTTCTAACATGCTCACCCTGGGGATAAGTGGGTGGGATGTGAAAAAATAGGGAGTTTGTTTTCTAGTGAATTGGGAATTTGATAGATGTCAAAGTGACCTGGGCTTGCTTTCTGAATTCAGATCCTACAAGCGTTTTCAATGAGGATGTTCAAACTGCCTTTCAGTACAACACTGAGCTTTGTGATATCAGGTGTTAATAGCATTTGCTTTCTCAAGTGCTTAACTGTACAGTCATATTACGCAATGATCACTTAAACACCTTAGTGATGATTCCATTAAGGTGAGAACATACTGAATCACCTGATTACCTTCTGACTCACTATCAGATGCTCCAAGTTTATACAGCCTCTAATTGAATGGACCTGTCGATGCAATACCTCGCTAATCTCTACTTTATCATCTTGAGGGACAGAACACTACGTGGGTTGGGCAGACTTTGGTGAATATATGTGCTTAGGCATGAGAAATGAGGTCAGAGATTTTTGTTAAATATTTTGATGTGACACATAGGACAAAAGACACGCCATGTGTGTGGTAGGTAGTCAGGTGATTAGTAGATCATTTTCCTTATTTGGATTTGTGAGGTTTAACACAATTATCACTCCTGTATTAGATTTAGATTATATTACTTAAAAATAATGATTTAAACCCCAATAATAAATTATGATTTTATTAAAACTATTATGATTCACACAAAGACAATGTAAGCCTTAGAGGTAATATCTTTGAACATTAGAATCACAGAAAAAGCTTTTAAGTGATCTCTTAAAATAATTTCAATAACAATCTCAATAAATCTTAATAATAATTTACAATTTTCACTGTACCACAGATTTAGCAGTTCAGCCAAGATGTGTATAGTACAGTATAGTGCAGTAAGGCAGTAATCACTACCCCCATATTTAGATATGCTCAAAATGGCAACCCCAATATACTGATATAACACACATAAATACAAATATTGAACTTGCTAGCTTTGTGTAATGTTGGGAACTGTTAATGTTAGCATTGGTTGCTGATGGGACACTTATTATTGTAACGCTGTACTATCAGAACTCTTCTGGTCTCTTACCTGAATGAATAGTTAAACATCAACAAACATCATTTTACTTTACTTTTACTTTTTTCATTTCACTGAAACCTTTTTTGATAAAAAAGTGTCACTAATAGTCTGAAGTGGAAACAAACTTTTTCTGGTGAAATTTTTTTACTTTGTTAGTACTAATCTTTATGTTATATTTGTCAGAAAGCAGGATAGTAGGACAGGGATTATAGGTGACATGGAAGTGAGTGAAAAGGGCAAACATTAATAGTTAAGACTGAATAATAACAAAACAGTCTAATCCTAATGTTGTTGGTCGTCAGATATGTATCAACAATCTGTCTCTCTAGTTTATGGATCATTTTCATGTTCATTTTTCATTTTCTGTTAATGGATAGTTCATTTACAGTGAAACAAGAAAAGAAAAAATACAAAATGAAGTAATGCAACGAACTAAAAGGCCTTGGTTTAGTATCTGAAGTTTGTTTCTAGTTTTACCTTGGAGCTACAAGGCTACAGTAACTAAAAGAAAAGGTTTGTCATCCATGTTATTACTAAACATTCCTATTTACAAATATGCACATTTTGGACAACAAATATTTACAACGATTTTGGCCCATTTATTCTCTGGCTTAGGGATGGACATGCCTTATAATAAGTCTTAATAGACAAGTGATAAACTGTGAGGAACATCACAAAATTATATTCATACATGACGGTACAACAAAACAATAACAATAATAAATATTATCATTGCTCAGTTATTATTATTTCTAAGTGACTTGTAACAAAATTAATGAAAATGACAAGTTTGTCCTTCAACTTTACAATTGAAAGGTCATTACATGTACAAACATGGCCAGAACATGCAAACGTTAAAAGCCTGTAATTTGGGTTCTCTCCCACACTTGATCCTGAGTATTTGTCTTGGGGGAAGGAAACATTTGAAAAGATGACGTATGAAGTGTCAAGCCCACGCTGCCTTTAAGCCAACATGCTGCTGAACTTATCTAACACATTTTTTTGTAATAGGAAGGGAAGTCAATGTCGTTTTCTCGCATGTGCCTTGACTTGTTGCAAAACCATTTTGATTAATAGGGAGCCATCATATCCATCACACCTTTTGTAAACCCTGCGTGCGCCTCCCTGCCTTGTTCCTACTGTACGCCTTGGCAGGTAGCCAGGAGCAGTGACATGGCGCATTTGTGGCGGCTGGGTCTGTGTCTTCATGAATCATTGATAAAAAAGAAAGCCGGCTTAAGCCTGACGAGATTTCACCCAACCAGCGTGAGCCTGCATGAAGGCGAGTGGGAGGGGCAGCACGCAAAGGCGAGAGAGGTGAGAAAACAAAGGTGGCCAATCAGAGCACAGCACAGCTGATAACGACAAACTCGTTTGACCCTGCCACTCAGAGATCAACACCTGAAATCAACTGCAAGAACAGCTCCAGAATGGCGTAATTCAAGATGCCTGAAGAACTGTTTAGTTCTGCCTCACAAGAAAAGTACAAATCCAAAGTGCCACATATCACATTTCCTGTGCAAATGTTCATGTAGGATGCCTCGAACTGAGGTGGATTTCTCAAAAGCCTCATAATATTAAGAACATCTCAACCTGTACAAAGATGTGATGCCTGCTGTGCCTGATCTCATTCACCAATAACTTCCTAATTTTTTTCTTACATTTGTTATTAAATGTTACTGTAATTTAAATCCTATAATCTTACAAAATGGAGAATTGAAGAAAACTAACCAATTGATTTTAGTATAAACATATCAGCACACAAAGGCATATGTTTGCTGTTGAGTGTGTAGATTCTGCTCTTACCTAAGAAAAAATAAAAAATAAGAAAACATTGGTGAATGTCAGAACCTTCATGAAAACTGCTATAAGAATGGTTGGTCAATGAGGCCCATTGACCGTTGCTGTGATGCTTACCTGTATTTGTGTTTCACTATTCAAGCTTACCTCTGTGGCAGTGTTCACCGAGTGTTACAGAGTTACAGAAGTGTAAGCCATTAGATAGTTCAAAATCAAATTTAATGACTGCCCTTAGCAAAAATAAGTATACATCGAGTACATGTTATTAAGTATACTTAAGCATAATAAAAGTATTTCCCTAAGTGTACTTTTATTTAGCAAGTACACTACAAGTATACTTACTTGGGAATAAATTGGAACACTTTAAGGTCAAGTACATAAAAAGTAAACTGGAAGAATACTCTATAATTTTATAACTTTACTCTAATTATAGAGAGTCCTTCCAGTTTACTTTTTATGTACTTGAACTTAAAGTGTTGCAATTTAGTCCCAAGTAAGTATACTTGTAGTGTACTTGCTAAATAAAAGTACACTTAGGGAAATACTTTTATTATACTTAAGTATACTTAATAACATGTACTGGACGTATACTTGTTTTTGCTAATGGTGAAGTTTCTTTGTTTAGTCTTGCACTGGAGCTACAAGGCTGATAGACACTACTAATCAAAAATGGCAGAAGAGTGAGGTAGCACAGTTTTGGTGTCTCTCACAAGTTGTTGACAGTGAGTTTATGGGCTTTAGTACAGCTGTTTATTCTCAGAAGTTTAGCACATATAAGGCATCATGGGACTTAGGAATATGATGGAACGAGCACTAATGCTGAAAAATATATTTTTATCCTACATAATCTAGTTGAAAAATAGTGATTAATAATGTTTATTGACACTGTTTATGGGCTAATATCTCCTATTCTAGTGTATACAGAATTTACTGAAGTAGTTTCAAGTGAGCTGTCCCTAAAACGGTTCGCATACACACATTGATATGTGTATACACGTCGCCATTGTCACCAACAACAAAAAAAGTACAGTCTGCGGGGAAACTTCAGAGTTGGCAGTTTGCAGGTTTTTCCACTAAATAAAAGAAGAAATTGAATGAGAAAGTTTGTTTTAAAGCTCATTGAAATGTATGTGTCACTTTAGATTGTGGGATAGTTTCCGTAAGTGTAGTGTGACTTTCTTTTACAAAATCGGTAGGAGGTTTGGGAATCTGGCAACCCTGCATATCTGAGACACTGATTTTAGTAAAACTGGTAAAACAGATGCGTTAGTAGCTGATGTGTGATGGTGTTTAGCTCAGGAGGATGTAAACAGGTGGTGGACTGTACATGATCAGGTAAAGAAGGTGAATAAATGCCAGCTGGCTGCTTTTACTGTTTTTACAGCTACGTGAGTAAACCAGAGAAGCCAACGCTGGTTTACCCATTATATGCATGTGTACAAGCAAAAAGACACATGAAATTTGATTTGACCGTCACATTCAAGTCATGTCCACGGGTCAGCTACGTATCCGATTTAGAACCACATATGAAAGTGATTCAAATCTTAGCTGATGAACAATATTTCCCAGCTTTATTAGCCTTTAACATGGTTCATATTTCCAGTATTTTCTATTAATCAAAGTTTCAATATAAATAACATTGTTTACGCTAATTATTAATAATGTGTAAACCAAAAATCTGTGGTATTTTGAAAAAAACACCTATGCATTTTTTTGAAAATGTAATGCTCCTGACAGCAATTACTCATACAACAAAAATATATCAAAATAAAAAGAATAAATGATGTTTAGAGCAAAAATCTATGATCTTAGATCTAATTGTTTGTGCATCACTTCTAATTATGTTTGCTATGTAATGAAACACGTGTTTGTTTTGTAAGTACTGTTGAAGTAAAAAATGCATTCAAAAACGCATACTGTGACATAACACATTGATAAATATTAACAATTCACCTGGAGTTTATCTCATATAGACTTATGCCTTGTGATTTCAAACACTGTATACTACAGTGTATACTACCATATTAATGGGAAAGTGGTGTGTGGATTTGGTAGGGTGATATGTTTGGTATACAGTTATCTCTAAAAAGTATCAAATACAATAGACAAATGAGTATTACATAGTAGAGTATAAAGCAATGTACAGTAAAAAAAATCAGGCTTCAAATTGGATAATATCTATTGTTTTTAGCTATGTACTTTTACCTGTTGTTTTTTTGTCCATTTTGTATATCACAGAGTGTCAGAACACAATCCATCTATCTAACAGCTTAATAACTGTTAAACCCACGTCCTTGGGTGTCTAGAAAGGTGCTATATAAGTATAATGTGTATGTATATATGTTAATCACAGATTCAAGATCACACCACTGCCTTTAATCTTTAGTTTTATATTCACCAATGGTGATTATGATGGAACAATTCATGAAACCGTGATAGTGCTGCTTGAAATAGGCTTTCTTTTGAGGTTACAGGGGGTGCGAATGTGGGTGTTACATTTCAAGGGAAGTTGCTTCTCAGTCATGTGGCAGCACACGTTTGTGTGCTCTGCACATTCTGAAAGCAATGCCACATACAATGCAGGTGGAGACCACAAAGAGGAAACTACAAAAGCAAGCAGGCCAAGAAGCCTCAGCGATAGAAACATATGAAGAGTATTAAACCTTAGAGCAGTTCAACCAGAAACAGTTTTCTCTGAAACAAAAGGGCCTTTCCCAGACTCCACTTTAAAGGGATATGTCAAATACAAATGGGCTCAAGTCTCTAAAACATTCAGTGAAAAGTAGCGGCTCACTATTGTAGACTATGTAGCATAGTTACTTGCAAGATTAACTCATTGAAACAAAATGTTTGCAAAAGTGATTTCTCACCATTGTGTGACATGCCCACCATTAGACACTTCTGGAAGCGGCAGTACTGGCACTTGTTGCGGCTCTTCTTGTGAATGCGGCAGTGCAGGTCACAGTGGTCGTAGACCAGCTTAAGACGAATTGTCCGACGAAAAAATCCCTGAGCAGAAAAAGATGTTTTAAGAAAGATTCATTGACCTTAAACTTGTGACCTCATTTTTTTCACAGCTTGTTATTGTTTTACACTATTCAAACATGCCAGCTGCTTTTTCAATTAGTCCACCATCTATTGGTAAATGAATAACATTTTCTTCTTATACACTGTACACTTACAGCGACATAGTTTTCTATTTAGGTTTATCCTGATCTTAAACATGGAGAATGCTAATCACTCAATAGTACCAGTGCCTCAGTCAACCAGTATATACAGTCTTATATGCAATTATATGTTTTGATGATAATTTAACACTAAATTTAATTTGACCAAGGATGTCCAAACAACTAACTGAGCAAATGACAGAAAACTACTTCAAACCTCTTTTCAATTGAAATAAATAAATTATATATATATATATATA
>BRDA01007402.1:123156-157856 GCA_036984385.1 Crenuchus spilurus | reverse complement strand
TATATATATATATATAAACCCAAAGTTTTCATGCATGCACCATATGCACTGTTTTTCAAATTCATATAGATAAATTTACTATTGACTATGAAGCAATGTGAAATGCTCATTTTAACATGAGAAACTTTCAGTTATCAGATTTGTTCATATACTTCAAGTACCTCTGTCTCACAAACTTCAACACATTAGGTAGGTCCTCAAAAATATCTTTCTATCTGCTAACAGCAATTAAAAACAGAAGTAAGATTTTTATCACAAACTCATTCTGGTTTATCAAAAAAATGTTTTCAAGCAAAGCTGTAACCCACAGGCTCAGACTAAGTGTAATTCTCAGTGCACATTTGGTTGCAACACCTAAATCAACTGCTAAGTCATTATTCATCAAAGATAACCCAAAGGCAAGGCTTATCTATATAATATACCATTAAGACGCAGAAGCATTGACTAGACTGGACTCTTGCCAGAATATAGATCTTAATAGTATTTGTTTATCATTAATAAGTAATTAGTAAACTTCAGAGATATTGAAGCTGTTCATTAGCATGAAAGAATGGTAGCTGTCCAATAAATTACCTTCCAAGAATTGTTAGACATTTAGAAGTGATTCATATTAATGTAAATGTATAGTAAGTGATGAAAACTAGTTTATTTTAGTGATAATAAGGCCTACACTACAGAAACCAGAAAACAAAGACATAAATTCTTACTATATCAATAATATTTAAATGGATAATACAAGGTCCTATTTTTACACATAGGAACAAATTCATTGGGACAGATTATGGGCATTTCAGCTCGGCTTACAGTAGTAGCATACGTGTACGGAAGAAACATTACAAACCTGAGAGGATGTTTTTCATGTACTTTCTGTACCCCCTTGATCACTTTATTGTTAATTTTAGTAGCATATTTGTCTATAAATAGAAATAGGATGTTGGGGCTTATACTCCACCCAAAAATGGCTTTTGTATTTTAGAACAATTCATGTAGTATTAACCTTCTTGGCTGAACTTAACTTCAGGCATTGTTACTTGGACAAAAAAGATCAGGAGTATTTGGTTTGTAATGGGAGCTTTAATTGGACTACTTTAACATTCATATTCTGTTCAACTGACTTTAAAATCAAAGGAAAATCAAAAGTGCACCAAAAATAGACAATTTTGCATTTAAGACTCTTCACTTATCGTGTTTTGAGGCAAGTCTATGATGATTAAAGCATTTATTGTTCACAATGCTAATCAGTAGGCTTCCATTGCTTCCATTACATTAGCCTCATAGCTCCAGTAAAGAATCAAATTTCAGCCGTGCCTTGACTGATCATCTATATTTGAGGTAAGGTGTAAATTTGAATATTTTCGCTGAACTATTGTTTTAAGGTGTACTCTAAAAGTACCCAACCTACCCACCCACCCACCTATCTACCCACTTCAACAAGCACCTTGACTCGATGTGTGGAGGATGGAAATATATCTGACAAGTCTGGGTCGCCCACTCACATGATTATTCTTATTCAGACACATCTTTCTGCCCATACATATTTCTTTGCATGGAAACTTGTTTGGGGTTTTGTGGTTCATGTGACAGACAGAGGAAAGATAGCCAGACACCTTTTGACCTCACCTACATGTCTGAGTGTGAATTGAAACTTCTGCTTAATTTATCTGAATGACGGGAAGTTTGAGTATCTGGGTATTCAGTACTTGGTTAAATGTACAGAGCAAATTTATATAGGACGTGGGTTGTTAAAAATAGCTGGATATAAAGCTAAAGAACAGTATAAATTTAGTGTGATCACTAAGATCTGTGACTACAGACAGTAGATGCATTTCATCTTCAGAAGAGATTTCTGCTTTCTGATTATAAAAATATCAAACTGCGATAAAAACATGCTTTTTAAGTTGAACTGCCTGCTTTTTAAAAAAAAAGTCTTTACATTTCCTTCTCCATTAATACAAAATGTTTGATAATACTGGTGTGAAGAATTTGAATTTGATGCTGTGTCTCAATAATGATTTGAATAGTTGTCTCATCCACATTACTAGTGCCTCTCCAAAAATTTGAATATCGTAAAAAGTTCATTTGTGTTCAGAATTTCATTCAAAAATGTAAATTGTCATAGATTAGTGTAATACCCCGCCCATCACCTGGTTAAGGGGTGGGGGACTCGCCACGACCCTTACTAAGATTAAGGAGTTAAGAAGATGGATGAATGGAAACTGTCATATCATTTCTGTCAGAACAAAGTCTTGTTTCTCCAAAATGGTAACTTTACAGGAGAAGGAAAAAACTTCTCAATTTATAAAATGTTTTAATTTCAAGTAATTTTGGAGCATTTCTTTTGGACCAGTGGTCATGAAATTTTCACATATAAAGTCTAGCTGGCACTTGCAAAAAAGTGAAAAAAATAAAAAAATTGGAGATACGAGGTTTTGTTCCAACAGTTCCACACTTAAACTTAAATGTAACGTGACATATTTCAAGCCTTTTTAGCTTAGTACTAATTTACTCAAACACAAAATTAAACATTCTAAAAATTTTCACAACATTGTAATATTTTGATGCATCACTGTATTATTAAAAGCACATATTAAATTCCTTTGACCCATAGGTCTTGCTGTCACAAAGCACACATATGATTCACACAGGCTAGTATAGCATGTACTGTCACACATGTCTAGTATAGCATTTTTAAAAACAAGGTGTTCCCAAACTTGTGGTTAGCAGTGTACATAAGGAAGCTTGAGGTATGGGACTTGCCTGCACCAGCATGATCACAAGTAATATTTCAGGAAGTGGTATTTAACTGTACCTTGCAGCCTTCGCAGGCATGGACACCGTAGTGGAAGCCAGAGGCCTTGTCTCCACAAACACGGCACTCGATGTTTAAAACTGAGGTGCCGGGGTCTTCCTGTACTTTGGTGAATGTCACACTGTTTTCGGCATACTGTGGAGGAGACTCTGGCTCAAGTTTAATTGAACCTGAAATGCAAATAATATACAGTATATATCATCAGCATAATATCAGAATCATATATATTTATTGGGATATACTGTAATACTGTAAGTAAGGCGATATATTATTTTCTAAAATCTAGCTTTAAGAAAAGCAAGGTTGCCTAATACTACTGCTAGTAGTGCACTTTAACGCAACTTGTTTACAATGTGGAAGAGTATAATGTCTGAAAATAGATGATAATACTGCCATCTAGTGTTTGGAGGTTTCACAAACCACAACCACAAATCACAATTCGATACTCAGGTGTACTAATATTTCCTTACATCGCTAGGCATTAATGTGCTTTAATGATAAGATTTATTTCTATATTTATTTCTATTATTTGTTAAAAACATTACAAATTTATTGTCACTATAGAATGTTAATCATATTCTTGTGTTTTCGTGGTTACAATGGTTTTACTTTGTTTTAATATAACAGAATTTTACATTGTGTGAATATCTAATGTATATTTATTTATATGTAATTATTGAGATTTGAGTGTGAAGCATTTCAGGCCATTTCTGCTGATTAATTCATCATGATAAGTTAAAAAAATAAAAAGGGCAGCTTGCATTTTCAAAGGATGTAAAGTGTACAGGATATAAAGGATGCAGAGTAATGAGGTTTTGTTATGACAACAACAATATCCTGTCTGCATCTTCTACACATATAATTAACTATTAACAACTTGTTGAGCTAGATTTCCAGACCAAGATTAAATCTAAGCTTAGACATTAAAGGATTTTCATTGGTCAGTGGGCAGGGGTATATCATTTAGTCAAACAATTGACTTAAACCAAGGCCACAAAATCAGGTAAGTGAGTAATACAGTATAAGATCTGTGTTGTTGCAGTTTCACTGGAACTGCAAAAGCATAGGTGTTAAAAAACGCAATGAAAGCTTATGACTACGAGTTAACATTGTGCCAAAGGCATATCAAATGAGCCTAAAGTCACTTAAAACTGTGGTTCTGTGGTTTCTGACATGTATGTACAACACTCTTTTATCTATACAAATGTACAGAAACAGCTACTGTTTTTATTTGCAGTGACATTTTGTCCATTATTGTAGATGAATGAGATAACCAGAATCTGTATAACAGGAGATTATTTGAGATATTTTTTTTTATTTTGTGATGTTTCAATGCCTGATGTTATGCAGCTGCACAATGTATATTGGTAGGTAAGAGCTCCCATTACATGTGGCTAGATTAGCATCATGGTTCCAGTACATGACTAAAGATAACGTCTGATGTCTTTGTAAATCAACAACAATTTGGATGGTGGGATAATTGTTTTATTGGTATAAAAAGTTGAATAATTCATACTTTGGGTTTCTTGCACGCTGTAGTCACTCTCCGAAGTCCTGAAGCTCTGCTCTTGCGCTCTATAGTTGTTCTCGTGGCTTCTGTAGTTGTTCTCGTGGCTTCTATAGTTGTTCTCATGGCTTCTATAGCTGTTCTCATGGCTTCTATAGTTGTTCTCGTGTGCCCTGTAGTTGCTTTCTTGGGCTCTATAGTTGCTGTCTTGGGCTCTGTAGCTGTACATATGTGTCAGGTCCATCATGTGAGTCATTTCACTCTGCGATGGATTTGGTTCATAGTCAATGCCAGAGACGGCTGCGTAGTCCAACGTGGAGAAAGGTTTCATGTCTAGTGAGTGTGAGCTGTCATCGAGTTCCTCCAGGTCCAAAGTGCTCAGGCCAAATCCCATGGGCCAGGAAAACGTCTGCGTGTCCACCATAGCTGCCAGAGAGAGAGAGACACATGGCTTTAGAACCAGGCGAAAGGCAAATCAATGTTGCAATCATGCCCAACATAATTGTACTGTCTGTGCCCGACCCTGAAGTCTACGGAGATTTTTGTCATGCTCTTGTTTATTCTAGAGATGTCAGTGGTGCTACTGTATGAGTAACATGAAACGAAGCTGATGCTAAAATGTCCTAACGAGCTACCGCTTGATCTTAACCCCAGCCCAGGAGATATGAAAACAAATGTTAAGCAATGTCCAAGTATTCTTTCGAGATTCCTTAGTTTGCTGAATCTCAAATGACTAACTTAGCACCAAGCAATCAATAAAGATTCAAACAATAAAAAAGGCCAGAGAACAGCATAGAATTGCTTAACATCACGTTTGCTCTCCCATGTGAGCTAACTGACCATGAAAGCAGCAAACCAAAGCACTGCAATGTTAGAGCTCAAGTACATTACTTTCTGAGTTTGTTCATGTTCTCAGGCTTGTGAGATATTTAGCCTTAGATTATTCTGTGAAAACCAAAGTCGAATTTATTTTTGTCATTGCACATTGTATTTGTACAGCGAAATTAAAATACAACCCCCCTCGGTGCAATTTAAAAATTAAAATCACAAAAGAAAGTCAAGAACATTTGTTGACCTAAGTCTAATTAAGTGCAAGACTGAATATTAATTTGAACAACAGGTCTAAAAATCAGAAGTTGAGAAAATCAGAAGTGAGCAGAACTTGTTTTGAGTGTGAAAACCACATTCAATGTGAAAGCGACTTCTTAAAATGAACAACTTAGTACAATAAAAGTGTCAAAAGGCAAAGGAGGTTTTTTTTTCATATTATTAACCAGGTTTTAACATATACATAGCAACATTAACAAACATTTTATTTGGACATCAAATACAAAAACAAAACCACAAAGTACAGAGTAAAAATAAAGTACACCTTCATTGCCACTTGGGTTGCTAATGTTGTTTGTGGTATACATGGTAAAGCTGAACACTATGAAGCTGGAGGCTATATATATATATATATATATACACACATAGAAAACATTAAAACCACCTGACTGGTGTGTGGTACACAGCCCCATACTCTCAGAGCACCAAGCACTATATGTCCTTACACATCTCTTCTGCAACTACCACTAAACATTGAGCAATGGGCAAGTGAAGCGATTTGAGCGACTTTGACAAGGGCCAAATTGTGATGTTTGGGTTGGAGTATCTCCAGATCTGCAAGGCTGGTGGGGTGCGCAGGGTCAGCAGTGGTGAGTACCTACAGGCAGTGGTCCGAAGAGGAGTAAACCACCAACCAGCTAAATGTGTAAACTGTGCTATGTAGCCATGGACCAGTCAGATGGTATTAATGATTAATGGTATTAAAGTTTTGGCTCTTTGGTGTGTAGTATCTTCTGGATTTATACCCTATGTAGTATAACTCAGGTGTACAGTATACATTTTCAATATATCATCCCCATTTATCCACATATTTAAGTTCAGAAACAGTCATTTTTCTTTAAGTGTAGCAACACTTTCTTTATCTGGAACCATTAACTTTTACTGTATTTATGTTTGTTTACATTTATTTCTTTAAAGATATATGGCACAAACACACACAAAAACACATTTCACCTAAAACAAATGACACAATATACTTAAGCCATAAAGAAACATGTTTCCATACAACCATGTTCCTAACAGAGATGATTTCTATATGATACAAACTGTATAATATGATTTTCTAAACATAAAACTTCTCAGTCAGGAGACTGTGGTTTATGATAAACTAAAGCTTGATTTGGCGAGTACATGAATGAACTCACAGTTTATTGCCCTAACTTTCTTCATATCAACCTGCAGACAGCCAGCAAGCTTTTACATAATCAAGGCCATTGGTTGTGTAAAAACTGTCTTTTTAGCCAGAACACTGGAGATGTGTTTTGTTTTCCACCAGGGATTTCTCAAAGATTTCTTCCGCATTTAATTTTACCTACATGGGAATTTATTTTTGAGCATATTGTGAGTATTAAGGGTGTGTGTGAAAGGTGTCAAATTGGGCTCAAAGAGTGCCCACTAAATATTCTAAAAATAGCTACATAGTTGAAATGGTTCCCAGAGACTTTCCAAAAATACCCCTAGGTTGCAAACATCCTCTACTCAATGGCTTATTTTTTCCCTTCTTACCTGAATGGAACGCGAATGAATGAATGGAATCTACCTGCCACTACTAATTGTCTCGGAACAAGCCAAAGAAGAAGCGTATTTCTTCAGGCCTTTTCTGGAAATGCTGGGCAGTAAAGGCTTTTCTATTCTTAGCATAGCTATGACTTTCTGTCCCTACTGTGTTCACTTTGAAATGTGGTAAACAAGTTGCTTGCGAGTGCACTTTTGCTCCAGTTGGAAAGAAAAGGAAGATATTAAGAGTCAGATGTTTTGGTCAGTCTCCCTTCACTCCTCTGCTCTCTTCAGGGCTGATGTCTAACGTCATCACATTTTGGTGAAAGACACAGGCCTGTCATATGACTAATATAGTCAAAACTTACATTCTGAATAAATCCAGGCGAGGTTAGGTTTTTGTAATTTACAATGTCAGAGTAAAAACTTCAGAATGTCTGACGTGGCAAAAATGGTCAATTTCACAATGCTCAAGATACACTGGCACTGTATTCTTTGATTTCACCATGTTCTTTAATGGTCAGGATCCTCACAGGATCACCACAGTGCAGGTATTATTTGGGCGGTGGATCATACTCAGCACTGCAGTGACACTGATGTGGTGGTGGTGTGTTAGTGTGTCAGAGACAGTAGAGCTGCTGATATTTTTAAAAACCTCAGTCTCACTACTGGAGTGAAAATAGTGCAAATAGTACTGTCTCTGACTTTACATCTACAAGGTGGACCAATAAGGTGTGTAATTAATAGAGTGGACAGTGAACTAACAGTTCTGCTGTGTGTGTGTCCACTTGCATCAGTACAACACAAATTAACACACCAATAATACATCAGTGTCACTACAGTGATCCACCACCCAAATAATACCTGCCCTGTGGGGGTCCTGACCATTGAAGAAGAGTGAAAGGTACACAGAGAAACAGATTAACTACAGTCTGTAAATGTAGAACTACATGGTCAGTGGAGCTGATAAAATAAATACATATCTGGCAACATTAAATCTTAAATTTAAGCCAACATCTACATTTTATTTTCATGATCAAAAATAATTCAGTAAGAACTTAGGTTGTGGGATCTGGTAAAAAAATTAAAAATACATCACAATACATTAAGATATTTTCCTGTCTTTTTACAATACATTGAGTTCTTCCGTGGTCTAGAGTACTGGTGATATACATTCAGGTATTTTTTTTTTTGCTTAATTTACAATACTAATCCTCTCCTTTCACTGATATGTCATGATGTCAAACAGGTCCACATAAAAGCTTCTCTCACATCTTACTGGACCAGAGTCTGTTTGCGCAGACATGACGTATCAAGCAAACATAACTAAACGTGACAAATGATCAAAGTTAATACAGAGCATGTGAACAAAAGACAACAAATGCCATGTAGACCAACCCTTAATGGACGTTCATTGCTCTGTTCCTGACATGTCTGATCTTGCAGTGTACACAGATGTACAGGTGGACAACTTTACGCTAGGCTTTGTGTTCTACCACTTTTTTTTTTCTTTAGGTTTGTATAGTGACACTTTTGTAATTGGCTAATAATGTGGCGTTCCATGTTTAAGCTCCAGTCACTCAGTATTTTATGGTGGTCCATTAGTAAATGTTCTGTGCTTCTGAAGTTTCTGTTGGTCTCTCTTTATGCTGCTTTTTAAGATGAGATGTGTTTCAAATAAGTACAAATAAGTTAGGAAAGATGCTGAGTTTCATTCTGTTCATGTGAGAAAGTCAAAGAAAAGAAGTTGCTCACTGAGTGTGATGTGAAATTCTTTCCACAGGGACAGTATTGCAACAAGAACATAATGTTTTCCATTGAAATTTCCTAACAGCAACAATAGGCAAGCCAAGATGAAGAAGTGAGGAAAATGCTTGCAATTATGTTTTGTGTCCCAGGATTCTCAATATCACTTTGTTGTCCTCTAAAATTTAATATTAACAGTAAAAATCACTGTACAATTGTATGTACAGTGCATTTGTATGTACTTCATTCAGCTTCGTGCATTTGCATGAAGCTGTAATGACTTCACTGTTCACTTAGGCTTCCCAACAAAAGTTAGAGGTCACACTTACTTTTCACGCAACTGGACTTTTTGCTGTTATTCTTTAATTAAACATGAAATAATATCTTCAATGCATATAATTATTTGACAGTTTTCAAAATTTTTTGCAAAATACATAGAAACTAGTTTGGCCCAACGGAACAACTGGTGAGTGCTAACACCACAACAAGAGGATGAAACACATGAGCTCTGGCATGTTGTACAGACAACAACTCATTTACTTGTTACAGTCATATGTTAAAGTTAACATTTTTTATGTGAAAATAAGTTAATTAAGTTAATTACAGTCTATTTTCTGAACATAACATGTTGAAAATGTTATAAAATATAAAATGTGGAATCTCAAAGTTACCGCACATTTTATATTTTATGTTTCCAAAGTCAAAATCAGAAAGAAACAGAAATACTGCATTAAAATTTGGATACCTTTAGACTCAACAAAACACAAACAAGAAAATCATTAAAGCATGTCATTTACCAGACATGTCCAAATTTTTGAGACTGTATGTTTGAGAACTGTCCAGAAAGAAAACATGCCCAGAAAGTTACTTACCAACCTGCTATTGTTGCATAATTATGAAGCTGCGGCAAAGCACAGATGTGGCAGGTTTGAGGAGTGTGCTGCCTTTTAGAAACAGTCTACGAGAGAGTGGCAAGCGTCAGCAGGAGCACACAAGAAGAACCTGCCTGACAACATTCAATGGCATCTTCACATTCATAACAGCCTGGATGGCTGATAAGCTCACAGACAGAGACAACTTCTCTTTTCTTGTGGGATTTTAAAGAGATAATGCTTCAAATGTGCATGCCATACTCACTTTTCTCAGAAAAGGAATGTGCATCGTCAAACTAAGGGAAAATACATCATTGCGTCCATTGTTTACTGGAAGTGTGTGCTTACTTAAATGTTTTTTACGCATTATTTACCTTCACATTCTGCATGTAATATGAATCACTGATTAGCTTTATCATCAGAATTGTGCTGGGACTGCAGACAAAGAAAGAAAAGCATGAAATGTTTAACTAGTTAAAAGTTTAACTAGTCTAAATTGTTCTAAACAATCTATTTATCAGAACAAACATGTATTGTCAGAACTTGTATAACAATAACTATGTTTAACTTAAAAAGGATTTACAAACACTGCTACGTACTGGACACTATTGTTTATAGTTAGGACCCTAAAATGTAAAGGAATCTGAAATATCACAGATTTAATGCTATTTTTCATGACAGCTGTTTAATAAAATGTATTAATCTCATAGAATGTGCATTGCAAATGCAGGACAAAGTTTAATTCATATAGCACCCTTCTACATCCGTGTGTGTTTTGTAGCTATCAACACACACACACACACACACCAAAACAGAATTTGAGGAGAAAACTCTCCAGTCCACAGCGTATACTCAACTTGATGTGCCCAGAAGAGACATTAACTGTGCAATCTCTCAGGAAGTCAACTAGCTTTGATGTAGCATCATGTTTCAGTGAGGAACACCTCTCTCAAGCAGAGAAAATAGTGTATTAATTTGGCTTTGACTTCATCACTGTTGAGCACCCCGTCATCATATATTTGATCTCATGTCTATATGAATCCAACATATCAAATAACATCTACTTGCTAATTTCAGAACCTGTAATTAAGCTACATACCAGTTCAATTAAGAATTCTCATGGCCTTTAAATGTTTATTTGGTCAATGTCCTGGAAAAAGGCTAATTTCATGGTCTGTGATGTCATTTTCATGGCTATGAATTTGGTAGGGCTCTATTATAGTAGTAAATGTCATCACATTATTTTTATTAATGTGTACCAATTACTTGATTTTTCCCTTAGTTTTCTCCTTTTATATACAGTTTTGCTAACATAATAATAATAGTAGTATTTTAATAATTAAAATAAACAATGTAATGAAAATATATCTAACAATGCCCACTGCATATGATAAGAATGTCTTCAAATATTTTGATGTACATTTTTGATGTATCACTTATCACTTTTAAAACATAGATTTTTTTAAATAAAATGCAACCATTTCATATATTGTTGTGTCACTGTCCATGTATTCAAGATAACATGGATAATAACAATATTACATAATAATAAGGGAGCTTAGTTCTGTCTTCAGTTATTCTATTTTTGATTCTAAACAACCCCCGATCAACTTACAGTGGGTATTTTTTATTTATAGTAACTTTCCTTGCTATGCTGTTAGTGACTATTTTTTGACAATGTAAAATGAAAATGGAGAATTTTCTCAGAAAAATGCAATGCTACTGTAGGTTCATCGGAAAAGGACGTGACCTCAAGTCTTTGTTATAGAGTGCTGTAGAAAGACAAAATGTGACTTCCTGACCTCAGCACTGCCAGCAAATACTACCCCCAACAAAGTATCTAACTTCTGCCCTCTTGCTATGAGACTAAGCCCAGACTATAAAGCTGTCTCAACACCCACATGGCTGGTACTGAATTTGCTAGTCAAGTATTTGTCACTTTGAAGCAGGGATTACTCTACGCAGCTTGTTGACCACATTCTGGGTAGTCTGGCATGGAAGTGTTGAGCATGGCACGCGTGAACTCTGATTTTTGTTTGACTGATTTGGAAAACGTTCTGAGTGGGGAAATCCTAAGCTGGTTTCTCAGTTTTACTGTCTGTCTTGTGTACAAATGCAGAAATCTTACCAATTAAAGGAAAGTACTGAAGATGTGTCTTTCTTCAACATGTGACTTATGCACATCATTCCAAATATATGGTGCCAGATCAAAAACATTAGCATATTGTGTAAACGTGCATTGTTCATAATTTATTAGAAAGTATACGATGAAGTGAAATACACTACCGGTCAAAACTTTTAGAACATCCCAATTTTTCTGTTTTTTTTAATTGAAAATTATTCTGTTTAATGTCTCATTGTACTCTGAAATGAAAGAACAGAAGTTAAACAAGACATAATGGAATCAATTTATAGACCAAAATGTATCTAAACTTTGGACTCATCAAAGACGCACCTTTGGCAGATATAACAGCTGAACACACTCGTGGTATTCTTTCTACAATAGACATCAAACATTCTTCAGACAGTTCTTCACTAATCTGTTGAAGTTCACATAAATGTTGGCACTTGTAGGTTTGCTTTGCTTTTCACTTCATTCCAAATCAGCTGGATGGGGTTTAAGTCTGGAGACTGTGCTCCACTCCATGTTTTCAAGCAAAAAAAGAATATTGTTGTTTTTTCCTGAGCTAGTTCTGGCAGAGCTTGGACTTATGTATTGGGTCATTATCTTGCTGTAGGATGAACCCCTGACTAACTAGGCACAGACCAGAAATGTTCTAAAACTGTTCTGAAACTTTTGACTGGTCATGTATTTTGTTTTACTGTTAATCAGTATGATTATAGCTAATAAAAATCTGAAATCCAGCATTTCAAATCATTCAAATATTTATTTGGAGTTTGAGTAAATTACTATTCAAACAGTATCAACATTAAAAATGGCTTGATATTATGTCACGTTTCAAGTAATGAATATAAAATATGAGTTTTCAAATTAAATTATGAACACATTTATTAAAAAAATCTATTTTAACACTCAATAAGGACTATGTAAATATGTAAATATTCAGCTAAATTCAAGAATACATTTACAATGTACAGGGCTGTTCCAGCTTAAGTCATATGTCTTGTAAATTAGGTCATTTTGATAGTTATGTCTTTTTATATATCTATCTTATGCTGGAATGGAAAAAATAATCAGAATTTCCATTCTAAAAAAATATTTAGAAACAAATCTGGTTTATTATTGCATTAGTTACGCATAGTACCAGCTATTCCACAGTCATACATGATTTAGGGGAAATTTTGCAACAAATTTGCATTTTCACAGTTTCTGTCATTGAAATGCTGAAAAAAAGCTAGACTGCCAGACAGAGAATACACACTTCCAGGTTTTGAAATGAAACAGCAGGATGCATTTTAGACTACTAGATGATGCGCTTTGATTATTTCAGGGTATAAAATAAGGAAACAGGCATTCTCTATCTTTTTAAACATGTAGTAACTCAAAACCTACTGGTGCCAAAAACATAAAAGTTCATTTTTAGGGTATATATATATATATATATATATATATATATATATATATATATATATATATATATATATATATATATGTTTAAATGTCCAGAGTTTAAGAATTTAAGTCTGGAAAAGGAGGTGGAAGAAGGAATGCACTGATTCATAGCACACAAAAAAGATATGATAAAATCTCATGCTAGTGCCTAATTAATGACATTACATATTAAATAAGTAAGGTCAAGTTTTTATAGTTTTTAGCCGAAATAAAATGCTTGCCAATCGCCTTATTATTACTTAAAAAAATTAGGCTTAACATAGAAATAACAGCTGTAAGGCAACTGTTAAAATAAAAAAAAGAATACAAGTTTCTTTTTTTGATGCAAATTTAATTGAAATTGTTTTACTTTTCACTGGAATTCAATTAACTACACATATCTGTCTGCATATGTGGATTTATAGCTACATCATGCATCTATTTATTGATACTATTAATAATAGCAGAACCATTAGAAAATTCAGCATCTTCTAAGGACCATATGACCATATACAACAGTTTTCCATCATAGATTAGAACCATTTAAGCATGCAAATTGACTTTGAGTTGACTCTGCTCTAAATATAACCACTGAATTTACTAATGAACCCTTAAAGAATCCTCCCTTTAAAGAGAATTTCATTACAATATACTGGTTACATACAGAACAAAGATAGATCATGAAAATATTGCAAGTATATGTAGCAAATTTTGTATATGGTTCTTTAAACTCTTAATAAACTGGTTTTATATGGAAAACTGTTATTGTTAACTTTCATAAAACCTTTCTTGGCACTATACTAGGGTTGCAAGTTCTGGAAATTGAAATGAGGACTGTTGTATATAACAAATATAATGGGTCTTACACCTGCATTATCACACATGTATCTATACGTCCATGCATTAAGACAAGCAAATCCATTAACTTGAATTTGATTATTTTTCGATATTTGCGCTACAGCAATATGTGTGTCAAAGATTTTATTGCACAAAAGAACAGGTTAACATGTCATTTTCACATTCTTTTTTACAGAACTACAGTACCACTCAAAAGTTTCACTAAATATTTTTTCCCCTACATTATAAATGAATACTGGTCATCTAGACTATGAAGGAATACATAAGGAATCATGTAGTAAACTTAAAAGTGTTAAACAACCACAGAACTGATGGTCTCAAACACATTAAGAGGCAAAAAATGCAAGTCATGAACTCTTCACAAGGCACAGCTGGTAACTGAAAGCCATTCCAGGTGACTACCTCATAAAGCTGACTGAGAAAATGCCAAGAAAGTTGCCATCTAAGCAAGAGGTGCCTACTGTAAAGAATGTAAAATATAAAACATATTCTGGTCTGTTTAACACTTTTTTGTTTACTAAATAATTACGTATGTATTTCTTCATAGTTTGGATGACTTTAGCATTAATCTACATTGCAGACCATTTTTAAATAATGAAAAACCACTGAATGTCCAGAAGGTGTGTCCAAACTTTGAATGATACTGTATGTTTGCATTGTTATTATAAATATTGAATGAATAACAATGAAAAACAGAGTGAACCTCCAACTTCAAGACCAGCAAAATGGCCTGAATCATTAAAGATTAAACGTTTAACATAAAACAATGTTACTGAATTAAAGGTTAAACTCACAAAAAAGTGTTTAGCTTCAATATTATGTGAGAAACTAGTGTTTAGATTTTTGGTCAGTTTAACACATAGAGATCGAGAGCCAATTGTAATGCTGCTTTAAAACTGGAAGCTCCTTTCACTCAAGGGGTCGCCTTGAATGGCTCATTGCAGAAGTCTCACAGCTAAAGCGTCAATGTTGACCCCCCTGTTTACACTGAATTCTAATGATCAAAAATACGGAAACAAAGTATCAGCTCAGTGTGAAACATGACTTTTAGTTTCCAAATAAGGTATATATATATAGCAAGACCGTTGGCAACTATATACTCTACAGAACACTTCTGGCCAATAGTGAACAAACGAAGATTGATATATAACAAACACAATTTTATCATTAATAGGTATATTCTCCTGCATTCAAGCACACATTTGTTATCCAAACAATACTGTAAGTATTCATATAGTTCGTTAATATTTTGAAGAACATGAATATTATATATGGCATACAATGTTACTTAATTCACTTGACTTGGCCATTTGACCACCAGGAAACTGTAATATGTGACTCAGAATGCAAAAGCACTGCTTAATGCACCTTTAACGAAGAATACACATCAGTTCTGCATTATCATGAACAAATTCAACAAGGCTAGACTATGCTACTCAAAGTATAACTTATTTTAAACATAATCTAGCTGAGAAAATGTTAAATATCCTACAAAAACCTGTTTGACATAAAGGTACAAGTCAAGGCAAGCCAGGTTAAGTCAAACTGCAGAGCCTAGCTCCTAACTGCCATGCTATTCTGCAAGCTATCTTGCTAATCACAGCTAGCTGTAAATGTTTACCTCTATGCAAGGCTAGCTAGCCCACTAATGTTAGAGAAGACTGTTATTCTTTAACACTACTCATTTGTGTAACTACCTATCTATTTTTAAGTGATAATTGGATGAACAGTGGTCTCTTTTTATGGCAGCAGGTCATTTATTATCATGTTCAGTGTTGAAATATGACTACACGCCATCTTTGTGTTTGTCAGAGTCAAACAAATTACACTGATATTGAAAAAAAAAAATGAAGCCATTTACACTTTCTTTGACCTCTCATAAATGTGCATTTTTAGCACTTTGAGGGATGCAGTAAATGGATACTCTTAGCAAAGTTTTTCTTACTGAGAAATCTACTGTAAAAAAATTATTTCATAGTTTGTCAAGTTTTTTTTCCAAAGGTGTGCTTTCACAAAACCTTGGAAATGGTACAAAAGCAGAAAATTCTGACTACTGAAGTGCGTGTACACATATGTGTATGACTAATCTATTACCAGCACTGATAGTGTGGTATAATATGGCATGTTATTAAGCAGTTTACAGGCTGCAATATGCATTAAAATACTATAAACCTTCAACCAAAAGATGATAAAAAGAGCAAAATAAATTTACTCACCCTGAAAACCCTCAGCCTTCAACTTGATATCTAAGTCTCTTGACTTTTGCCGATGACTCTGAGGATGTATTCACTGAACTTTTGACTCTGGAGAATGGGCAAGCAAGTGGCTTTTTCTGTGGTCTTACCAAATGTAACAGGAACTGGAATTTTTCCTCAAATTTTGCACTTGGCCTCAGCAAAAGTGCAGACAGCTAACCATCATGTGGTCCTGCTGTGAGGTGTTAGGCTAGCCAGATGACTTCCTGTTGCTTCACTCAAACTGAGAGCCTTTCTGTTTCCACTTCTCTTTAGAGAAAGCATACTGGTATGAGCACTTCTTCCTCTGGATGATTTTATATAGTAAAGTTGACGTAAAATTAGCTTTAGTCGTCAGTACCTTTGCCGAGTTCCTCAATTTGGAACATAATGACTGAACTGAGTATAGTAGAAGGTAACTCAGTTTAAATGGTTTGCTACTTCTCTTTCACTTTGGCCTTGAGTTTTTTTCATCTATGGGGCACTGTAGTGGACCAGAAACTCATATATTGATCTGCACTGAGACACAGACCTAATAGTAAACTTGTTCTTCTTCTTTACAGTGAGAAAAATAAGTATTTGAACACCCTGTGAATTTGCAAGTTCTCCCACTTAGAAATCATGGAGGGGTCTGAAATTTTCATCTTAGGTGCATGTCCACTGAGAGACATAATCTAAAAGAAAAAATCCGGGAATCAAATAAAATAAATTATTTGTGTGTTACTGCTGCAAATAAGTATTTAAACACCTGCCAATCAGCAAACATTCTGGCCCTCAAAGACCTGTTAGTCCGCCTATAAAAAGTCCACCTCCACTCCACTTATTATTCTAAATTAGAAGCACCTGTTTGAGGTCATTAGCTGTATAAAGACACCTGCCCACCCCACACAATCAGTAAGACTCTAACTAGTAACATGGCTAAGACCAAAGAGCTGTCCAAAGATACCAGAGACAAGATTGTAAACCTCCACTAGGCTGGAAAGGGCTATGGGACCATTGCCAAGCAGCTTGCTTATACTAAATATAAGAACATTGCTTGCCAAAGGAAGTTTAATAATAACACCATATTAACATATACAGTGTAGTGCCTTTATGCACAAAGGCACACAAACTTTATTATGAAATTTAATATACAATCTACTTTTTATTCACATTTCATATCTTTTAAAACATATATTATTTGGATATTTTTAAAATAATGGAGAATCGGTGCACAGTAGGTCCTGTTACTTTAAAAATAAGGTTACAATATCTATTTAATTTCCTACTTCTACACAGTAAATCTGCCAGTGTTAAATCAACACTATTAGAGTTAAATTAACACTGGGAGTGTTACATTTTGACACCCTCAGTGTTAATTGAACTCTAATAGTGTTGATTTAACACTGGCAGATTTACTGTGTAGATGGAAATATTGCCACAGCTATCACAGTTTCTGTCTCTGTTGTTAAATGCAGAACTGAAATCTAACGAAAAGATAACAAGACATTTCTTTAAACAGCCCTGAAAACACATTCACACATAAACCACATTCGAAGATACAGACCCACACACATGCAGGGGCACAGTCTAGTACTTCACAGTCTCATCATATGACTAATCATGATCTCATGGTTTCAAATCCAAAGCCAAGGATAAAACAATAAACTAGAAACACAGGTTCATACCTAAGGGTGGATGTGGATGTTAAGCAGAGATGCCTGAATGGCTCACTGTAACATTCTTGGGGGACCCTAATGACAAATGATATCCGCAACAAATAACATTTCTGCGCAAGTCTCTTGAATGCCAGGATTTTTATTGTGTACCTCCTTGGGAATTTGGTCTTCCACAATATCTAAGGACATGAACTTTCCTCCAATTGCTTTTAATAGGAATGAGTTAACGGTTGATGACTCTCCTGAGGCTTTGCCGAGCTTCCTCAACGGATAAGGAAGGGGCTTGAGCGCTGTCAAGGCCTCCCGCATTCAGTATGGCCTCAAACCCGCTGAGGAATGGTCTTCCCTGTTCCTCGAGGTGGACAGGAAAAAGGAGTGGGTGGGTGGACACTTGGTGGGGGATTCACATCATGACAAAAACCATGTGGCCACGCTGCCCCTGGCCAAACTCTTTGAGAAAGGTCAGCTTACTGAATGATTTACACAATGCTCCCTAAGCTCTATCAATATGTTTACTATAATATTTGACACTGGTCTTGTGAACTTTGGTCTTATTAATAAGTCGCTTGGGTTTGTGAAACATTTTGGTAACCTCAGTGGAGCCTGACTAGTCAACCTGCACATCTCTGCTACATATGAACATATAAACTTTGTTTCAAGCATCTACCTTTTAAAATCTGTTTAAAAATGTGTTCAAACACTACAGTTAGCCCTGAGCGGCTGAGGATGGTGGTTTAGTGACTGGTAGTATAGCTTAGCATTTTGGTTACATCTTAGTTGAGTTACGTTGTGTTGTAGCATTGCTAAATGGTAAATCCTTGATGTTATTATGACACATATGTAATCTGTGACATGTATTTGTAGTTGTACTGACTAATGTCTGTGTTGCTGCTTTAATTATTAAAAATGAACACAGTTCATTCCTCTGTAACTGATATTTCCTCAACATTATTTACAATTTTTATTGTAGCTATTTCTTACACCATTCTAAAGTAAACATTACAAAAATCTGCCATATATCTTGTTTTATTGTATCGTAATATATAATATCGTAACATACTGGACTGTAAATATGCTGCCAATACCCAGTCCTAGTAAACCCTCTATAATCGTAACAATAACAGTAATAAAATTAATTGTTGGTAAAGCTACTCAGCTTGGTTTGATGCTGCTGAGATATAATTTCTAAAAATATTATCGTCACTGACACATTTGTGCATCTTTTTCATCTTATTATGACACTAAAGATTAAACTGTTGATACTGATTAACCAGTGGGAGATATTGGTTTACACTACTGGCCAACCAAAAAAACTGATCATAATTAATTTTGCACACCAAAAAAACTTATGTGCTACATCCAAGGTGTCTAAAAGATGTGAAAAACAGAACTTTCCTAAATAAGCTGCATGTGTTACAGTATTGTTGATTTTTATGTAACTGTGAAACTGACCAACAGCTGACTGGAACAACATAATCTGAAACACAAAGTATAAAACATAGTACTACAGCATTTTTGTCTTTACACTTCCATTTTGATAGATTCTAGTAATTGAAAAATTGAAATATCTATTGTAAGGACAAAAGAGAAATTACAATACAGAAATACAGAAAAAGAAGGAATGGGATGTTTTTAGGAGCCATAAATATAGCAAGGATCAAAAGCATCAAGAAAGTGTTACAGAGTTAAGGTGCCAAATGCATTATGCCAAAACATTATAGCCACTCACAGTTGAAGAAAAAATTTAGATTATATCACAACATTGGTGTCACAGGCTGGTATATATTAGACCGTAAGAGAACAAATGATTCTCCAGTGGATGTGTTCAACATGGGAGAAAAGGGCACATGTGAAGACATGAATGACTTTGACAAGTAAATCTGTTGTCAGATGAGTTGGATAAACTTTGAAACAGCAATACTTATTGTTGCTCCTGGTCAGTCATAAGTTCCTACCGACAGTGTCCTCCAAATTCCCCAGCTCTCAGTTGGACCGAGCATCTGTGTGATGTGCTGGAACAACAAGTTTGATCCATGGCTGCTCCATTTTGCAATTTACAGAACATAAAGGATCTGTTACCAGCATATTGTTGCTAGATACTCTAGGACACCTTCAGGAGGGCTTGCAGATTACTTACATCAGTGGATCAGAGCTCTTTTGATGGCATGAGGAAGACCAACAGCATGGTAAGCATATTAGCAAATTGGTTATAATGTTTTGGCATCAGAATATGCAAGGGCATATACAGGTGTTAATTGTGTGTTAGACTGTGTACTCCTCACTGACTATGCAGTAAAGGCATAGAACATACAGCCAACGTACAAATGTTTCATAAATCTCAGCCTAAAATGGGTTAACAATGGCCAGTTTCAACACAAACACACACTCAGTCCTCTTTAAGTTTCAAGTTCGCAGTTGTTATTTATGTATATATGATATGCATGTATATTCTTAAGCATATGTCATGTTACAAAGCTCCAAAATGAGCCTGCAGCAATTTAAATGCTGCAAAAAAATAGAAACCACATACCACAAGTGTAGATACACCTCTAAAGTGGAAAGTGTGTTTAATACTCTGACACTACAGCTGTTCAGTATTATTAATTAAGCTACACTATAGAATATATGTCTCTGGATAAAAAAGTTGCCTCAGATTTACATCTGTCTCTTGTAACTGTATTCATATATTAGTTAATATATGCATACTTTGACCCATATATACAAGCTAACTGAAGAGATTATTATATAAATATATAACTGCTTCAAAAGACAACTTTGTAGTAGACCTCTGCTGCAAATCATAGTCACACAATATGAAGAAATGATGAAAAAAGCATATATTTAGACGCATGATGGTAATATGTTGATTTACAGTGTCATACTGAGTCTAAAATAAGAAATCCATCTTTAAATTACTTTAATATCAATGTACAAGGTACATCTGTATCCATGTTGTTTAATTACTAATAAATAAATGTGAAGCTGTTTTTAAAAAATAAGGTTTTAAATAGTATTTAGATTGAACTAACTGACCTAAGCTAATTGTTAAGCAACCAATCAAGTGTATATCAGAGTCATTAAATTTAAATGATGATGAACTGTAATTTTCACTCACAAAATACAGTTCAATAAGTGGATCTAGAAAACGCCTTAACAGTTAATTGTGGCACATGATAGTACAGTACTGTGGAGACTGAGACACACTGAAATGACTCAAGATGTTTGGATGAACCTGAGTTTCAAGTGTGTGGGCCCAGACCCACTCTACAGTCATATGCAAAAGCTTGTAGACCACTGGTTAAAAAGTTGTATTGAAAATAACACAAATCTAACATATTTTCTATACAGAGAATGAATATTTTAATGCATAATAACTGTTTAGTTAAAATAAAATATGTCTGTGCAAAAATGTACTTAATATTTACTAGTACTTTATGTTTTTTGTTTTACACATACTTTATGTATCTTACGTTTTACGCGTACGTTAAGTATTTTAAGTTTTTACATTTGTTTCTTTTATTTGTACAGACTTTTGCATGCGACTGTATAGCTGTCACTTGACATGCCATACATGACTATAATTGGTAATCGACAGTGTTTCAGACACTTTAGAGAGGACAAGCAAATGCAATGAGTTTCATGTTTTTCTATGGGCAAATGATAAAAAAAATGATAAAAGGTATTTTATGATTTTACTGAACCCCTATCAACAAAGTACTTTTACTGACACTCACTTTGGATGCACTTTCTTCTCAGATTTTTTAAACACAGCAGCTCCTGGTGGAAAAACTTGGTTGTTTTTCAGATTGTTAAGTCTCTTGTAGTAGGGTCTTTTTAATTAAGTTCTATAGACCTTTGAGAAACATATTTATTGACTTTTTTTCTGATACATATTTATTTTAAGACTTTTAAGTCATTCAATATTTTATTACAACTACAGAACATGCAATATGCTGACATACAAGACTGCCTTGTGCAGATCCACTGAATTGGCTAATTATGAAATTACTACTGAAGCAGGTGCATAAGTTACACCAAACGTCCAAAATTGCTAACATTAAGCAAAAATGAGGCATAGACAGTTTCAGAGTGTACATGAAGTGTATGCATTTCTAATGAAGGTGATGAAACTGGTCTTTAAAAATACTAGTCCAACTTACTGGTACAATAAATGTCCTGCAGTGCCATGAAACCCATACAATAAGTTTATTATAAGTTAATTAAAGGTTTCTGTATAACAGGTTATTATATTATAACCAAGTTCATTTTTGGGAAACTGCTCCAAATGTCTTGTTAAACATTGTGATCTATTTTGAACAAAGTCACACTAAAGGATGTATGTTATGGCAAAACTAATAAAAGTGTCTCCAGGATGGACAGAGAGCGTGGTTATGCCACAGTTCATGCAATACTGTTAGAAATTTTTTAGTTATCATTATCTTTACTGGCCGAGATTCTCAGATGGTAAAAGGACCCTAAAAATCCAATCAGGAAGCAGGAAAGGGTTTTTTTGTATATATACATTTGCACCATCTTCCCTTCAAGATCACTTTTTATGACAGACGCCAGAGCAATACACACCCACATTCTGCCATTTCGCCACTGTACATTTAAAGATCCTGACAAAAACAGCCAATTCCGTTCTGAAAACAAGCAAATTATACTACCCTAGAAACCCTTATACTAAAGTTACTAATCAGAAGACATTTTTTTATATTGAGTAATATGTACATTACTTAGTTAGGAATTGAAGTGAAGACCCACATACAAGAACATGAAGGTTTAAGGGATTAAGATGTCATTCATTTTCAATGAACCAGGGAGGGGTGAAAAAGTGGCTGTTTATGAGCGGCCTTTGTAGTAGAATGAGGAAAGCTCTGTAACCAAACAAGGAGAAATGTAAACAGGGCTTTGCTCATATCACTGCACCTTACATTTATGACAACAGAACAAAGTCCATCACATAGTATGTCAATTATATAACAGCTCCAAACAGACCTAGTCTTTTCACTCTGGACTATTGCAGTGCATTTACAACACACACACACACACACACACACACACACACACACACACACACACACACACACGTGAACACATGGACACACACATCCTAAGTGTACACACTCATCTACAAGCTAATGATAAGATGCACATTAGTTCTGCGGTTTTGACATATCATATTTGACTCCAGTAGTACAATGAAAGATATCATTCATAAAATCTGTTTCTACCACAATAAAAGGCAAAGATAAATACACAAGTTAAGCCAATGTGTGAACAAATGCAAAGCTCAGATTAACCAAATGATAACGTCTTCAGCTGTTCTCAATTCAATACAGCATCATAACTTATTTAGCTCATTTCTTAAGTAGCACAGGTTGGACAATTCAACTTAAGCCCATTCAAGTCATTGACCTTATACTTCAGTCGAATTGCTGTGATAAGCAATCTTTAATATTAGCCTATCACAATTATATCATTCCACGTTGTCAAAAAGTGATAGGAGGATATGTGTGAGCGTGCGTAGACTATAGGTAACTCATCTACTAGCTTATGAGGTTTGGCAAAGGATGGTTACACGTACCTCCTACATGTTCCTACATAAATCAGTTTTACTAAAGACATGAATCAGCATCACATGAGCTAGTCTTATTATAGTCAGAACTTCAACCATAAACTTCACTTTAGCCAAACTTATGATTAATAGAGCTATAATGAGGATCCTCACAACCTTTAGCCAAAATAAGGTCCAATAATAGTTGGTGACCTTTAAGAAGACCTTTGGACCAGTTCCCTAAAAATCATTATGTTGAGTGTTGAGATAATCTGAACTAATATACAGAATCATCAAAGTTAATACATACCCATCATACACTACCGTCACATCTGACGAAAACTCAGTAGGCTGGACTGATGTTATACATCGACAAGTACCAGTCACCAGTTATACACAAGAATATAGTCAGAATACAGTCTCAATAATTCAATGCGTGTCTTAATTAAGCAGGAGTTAACTGAAGATTTTTTTCAGTTTTCTTTTCTGTAACAAACTTTAGTGATAATTTGATAATTAGCTAATTAACTGGATACCACTAGGCCTTCCATTGAAGCAGTGGTTGTAACTGAGTCATAAAAGTCATAATATTTTTATATAAATATAATGATAAATAAGTTCTTGCCTCAGTGATGCTTTCCATTTATACTTATTTGTGCCTAGTGTTGGGAACGTGAATTGAAAAGTGCCAAGGTCAAGGCCGTAGCCATAAAGTGAACACTGGGGGTGGACCAAATGTAGTGGGCATTGATGTTAGTTGAATATGCTGGTGAGCACTATTATAGGGGTGAATGTGCAGCCGATTAGCTTTATAGGTAACTTAGCTATGATAGCTAATGTTACCGATGGTTGATTGATTAGCACAATGGTGCTACCATTATACTAATGTCCAAAAATATTGTTTTCTGTAAAACCAATGGGAAAATGTATGAACTAGTATGATGGAAGTACCATCAGTCACAAACTAACCCTTTTTTAAAAAAAAATAGCTCGTTATTAACACTTCAGAAAATACAGTTCCAGCACAAAATGACAAGCTGACATTAAGCTAGAACAAAATTACTTTTAGTTATTAATACTAACGATATACATGTAGTCTTAAATTGACTGTATGAACTCTAAATCTGAAAAAAATATTCTGGTATATAACTTTCTACTGGAAATGTAAACTTTTTTAGTGCTACGTAGCTATGACTGTTAGCTAGCAACATGTAAACATTAGCAAAACCTTAACACTGAGCTTCTTTGAGAATAGTGCTCATGTGAACAGGTAATGTTAGTATGTAAATCTTCTCGTTTAGTGACACATTACATTTTGTTGTGAAATAAGTGAAAGTGGTCCTGAGAGAAAAGGCAGCACATGGGGTGTAAGAGTCGCTCATGTTAACAGGTCAGTTAGGAGACTGTTTCAGTCACACACGTCCACTTTCACTGATTTGCTGATGTCTCACAGATCATTGACTTGTTAAAGTGCTGAGTCACACAGACATGATTATCTAACAGTGATTTCACTGATATTATTAGCACGGTGAATAAAACAACTTTACTTCAGGTTAACTTAAAAGGTTTGTTTACTGTAGTCTATGATACTTTTTGTACAACTTGACATTATGTAAAAGTCTGTTTTTATACATTTATTGGAGCAAATATGTGCCTGTAAACTGCAGTGAATAAAATAAGCAGTGCTGTCACTAATTTACAGTGAAAAATTAACCCTCTTTTGTGGATAAAACACTTGACTGAGCTGAAATAAAAGTCACACTGTGGACTAGCTTCACTCACCTGAACGTGTGTGTGTAACGTGCTCAGTCTGCTCGCCGCTCGCTCCTCCGGAGGCTCGAGCTGACACTAAACTCTCTTCTGCACAGTCAAGCTTATAACACGGCTCCTCCTGTGTGTCCGTGTTGACGGAAAACTCTCAGCAAAGTGTCTATGAGGGGAAATGAACGAGCTGTGCTGGAGAAAACGTGGTGACAGTGTCTGGTCTTCTCTCTCCTCTCAGTGTGAGAGTGACTGATGCTCATTGCTTTCCCCTCCCATCAGGAGAAAAGGACAGACTCCATAACATTCAATCACATCACTTTAACCTCTCCTACTATAGCTCAGGTTTCTTCTGTTTAACAACATGACATACACACATAATATACACTACAAGTCAAAAGTTTGGACACATCTTCTCATTCAATATTTTTATTATTATTATTATTTTTCCTACATTGTAAATTAACACTGAAGTCATACAGACTATGAAGAAACACATAAGGAATCATGTAGTAAACATAAATGTGTTAAACTAAAATATGTTTTAGATTTTAGATTCTTCAATGTAGACACACAGCTGATGTCTCAAACACATGAAGAGGGCAAGAAATGCAAGTCATGAACTCTTGACAAGGCACAGCTGTTAACTGAATGCCATTCCAGGTGACTACCTCATAAACCTACTTTGAAGAATGTAAAATATAAATATATTCTGGCGTGTTTAACAATTTGTTGTTTATTAAATAATTTCATATGTATTTATTCACAGTTTGGATGACTTCAATATTAATATAAAAAATGTAAAAAAAAATGTAAATAATGAGGTTATTTTAACAGATTTTATATATATATATATATATATATATATATATATATATATAAAATATACACTTTTTCATTTTTGTTTTACTTTGACAAAAGTTGGTTAGCAGACACACTGATCACACATCCTGTCAGAATTTTATTGCACTTGACAATTAAAAAAAAAAATTATATATAACATTTATCATTATCATCATATCATTATATATAATGAATCAATGAGAGAAAATGATAAATATGATAAATGTATTTATATATTATACATGATGTGTGATGTATATCTGTGAAATATGAGAGCCTTTATGAGTTTTGTTTGAACCACCACAACCAGTTCCTGTCCACAGAGTTGATGTAGCTACGTATATATGCTTTGCAAAAGCATACTCAATCCATTAAACACATTAACAGCTATCAGTATGTGTATAAAGCTCACACATACCCAACTGTGTATCTATGCATAATGGCAGACTCTGAGAAAATGACATAATTTATTGTTATTTGTTATATAAACAAATATATCTGTTTTATCACGCAATACTTACCCCAAGTGTACCTGCTAAGACTTTATCTCTAACTAAATCATCTGTGATGCACAGGGGAGGGGTAACTGCCCACGCAGTGAATACTGAACAATGATTGGTTATAGAGTGTGTATTTATACATTGTTTTAATTGATCTTACTTTAATGATGGCCTATTTTCAGAAGCAGGGAGTTCACAAAAGAGGCTAATGGATGTAATAGGATATACAAACCGGATTCCAAAAAAGTTGGGACACTAAACAAATTGTGAATAAAAACTGAATGCAATGATGTGGAGGTGCCAACATCTAATATTTTATTCAGAATAGAACACAAATCACAGATCAAAAGTTTAAATTGAGAGAATGTATCATTTTAAGGGAAAAATATGTTGTTTCAAAATTTCATGACGTCAACAAATCCCAAAAAAGTTGGGACAAGGCCATTTCAGTACCTGGATCCTTCTCCTACGTAGCCATGATGTTGTGATGAATGATGCAACAATGGTGGAATTGGTGATCCTCTTACCATCTTGGCTTCAGAGAGACACTGACACTCTGAGAAGCTCTTTTTTATACCCAATCATGTTGTCAATTGACCTAATTAGTGTTAATTGGTCTTCCAGCTGTTCGTTAAATGCTCAATTTCCTTTTTCCAGCCACTTATTGCTACTTGTCCCAACTTTTTTGGGATTTGTTGACACTGTGAAATTTTGAATCAACATATTTCTCCTTTAAAATGTTACATTTACTCAGATTAAACTTTTGATCTGTCATCTACTGTTCTATTACGAATAAAATATTGACATTTGCCATCTCCACATCATTGCATTCCGTTTTTATTCACAATTTGTTTAGTGTCCCAACTTTTTTGGAATCCGGTTTGTATAAGTAAGGTAGATATCCACCAAATGTAAAAAAATATACATAATTTAATAATGTACATAGTCATTGTGTGTATTTTGTTGAGTAATTGTGCATTGTAGAGGCATTTGCCTGCTCAGATTTGTTTTAAATGTTAATGATAGTAACCAGACATCATAATGTCTATTATGTAAATACAGCTATTTTATTCGCTATTCAAAACAATCAGTGACCCAACACATATCCTCTGAGTTGTTATATTTAATACTGATAATGCTAAATTTGTGGTAAATTTTAGAGTCATTAAAACATTCAGATATCTTGTTCCTATCAGCACTGTGACAGGCTGTGGAGCTGTTGTTCGCCATTTCAGTATTAGCTTTGTATTGGAAATTGATACTCTGCTCATATTGCATATATAAAAATGCTAATATGGAACCTGTACTCTTAATAAAATTTAATATAGCTGTGATTATTATTATATTATTAAATGTAAATGATTATTTCATTTATTGAACTAACGCCACATATGAACTTTGCCATTTTTGTTTGTTGCAACGTCAAGCAACATGAGTTCTGGAGAAAAATCACAAAAATTCTAACGTATTGACATGTTTGTAACTAATGTAGGGCTGTTTGTGTTTTCACAGGCCTTTATATCTTCCCCTTACCCATGAGATGCTTTAAGCTTCTGAGAAGTATATTTATGCCACTTTTTGTGGTATCTTTGAGGTGAAGACATGCACAGCACAGGGGAAACAGCAATAGCACAGTTAAATGACTTTTCTCACACTTAATGTCAAGAACAACACTGACTGTATCTTTTGGAGTCACACTTAAGAAACGTTTATGTTGTAGTAACTTGTTTTAATCAAATATTTGCCAGAATATGTGTTTTCAGATCAGACTTTTTTAGATCCCATTCTTAATGTCCTACAGATCTTCACTAATTTTACAATTTTCCTTCTTGTTTTATTCCGATTAACATAAACTGGGATTTGTATTTAGGATAGTATTCACAATCAAAGTGCAAGAATGTGTAGCAGAATAACATGTATAGATAAAATTGACCATATTTACATAAAAAGTTTTCAGAATATTACCTGATCTCATTCATAGTGCTTTAAATGATGTACCACTGTTTTGACCTTATTAATAGATTGGGTATCTCTACATAACTCACTCAGTGCCACCTGCTGGCAATTCACATTCATACTTCCATATGAGTTCTGCTCCATTTATCCAGGTGTTAGTCAACAGCCTGTGAGAAATACTTTACACCGAGGCCTAATGGCTAATGCTAAATAGCATGTATGTACATATTTTAAACAACAACACAGACATGCATCATTAAATATTGTTCAGTCCAGGAAATATAGGGAATCTGACATATACATGTCTGACTGAAAACCTAATCATACAAATCCAAAAACATTTAATCTAAAAATGGCAAAACATAAGCAACAAAACATGCCTCCACATAAGAAAAAAAGGTTAAAAATACACATATATATAGTATATGCGGTCACTGTTGGTGAATGCATCAGAGAAATGATAATAATGGACATACAGTAAGCAACTACATACAGGTCACCATTAAATTAGTGGAATGAAGTGCCACATATTTATTGACACCTGTACAGAAAAACAACTGTCACCGGGTCATGCAAAGCAGTACTACTGTGAACAAAGAAAACACAACATGAACAATATGACGCCAGAAATAAATGAATTACAACTGAAACTCCTGAGATGCTGAACATACAGTACAATACAATATGTAAGGATACTACATGGCACTCATGAATAACTTGACATGTTGATATGTGCCAGACCCAAGCCACACCACAGAACAACAGGCATTCCACTGAAACGCCACTACTGCATTGAAACTGACCAGTCCAAGCACTGCATACTGTAGGAAATTTGGAGAGGAAAGTGCTTGTATAAAGGTCTGATCGAGGTAATGTTGAACTAATGTCTTGTTGGCTAATAATTACAACAGATCAACTAGATATACACACTGCATTGGAGAGACGAGGGCAACTACTCACACACTTTTGTCTTTGGGTAAATTAAACACACTTCCACAATAAGGCTACAACATCAATGGTTAATGGACGACCTCAGTACATATCAGGCTCACTTGCTCTTGATTGCCTTAGATTTCCATTTCCTCTGAACCATGCATCTGAACACGAACAACCTCCTCCTCATACAGATGGCAATGTTTCAGACCGGTGCAAATCACACATGTAAACACCAACACCTTGCCAGAACAATCACTGTACATCACTCTCCACTTGCTTATTGACATTCAGACATTTACAGCAGAGTTGGGAGGAGGGTACAATGTATACAGCTACATGGAATTAACCTCAGACCAGGACACACTTTCGTCAATCAAGTCCATGGCCAATCTTGGAACCACAAATTGGTCACTAGTCAGAGAAGAGGCTGGCAAAAGACTTCCGCAAGTTTCGAATGGTCTCTGCCTTGGCTTCGTCCTCATTGCTGGAGCGGAAGGTCTCACCGAAGGCATTGAAGGCATTGGTCAGGGACTGGGATTTACTGGAAAAGAGGTACAAACCAGAAGAAAGATGAGAAGCTATTATTTGAAGCAGTCATGGAAGTTAAGACATTAATTGTTGAAACACAACATAACTGTTGTGGCACACTAAACCACTGGCATGAAAGAAACCTTACTTCAAGAACGGGTGTGATGACTTCTGCTGAGGGGCAGGCTGTTCCTCTACAGGAGCCTGAGCAGGAGCTGAGACTGGTCCAGGAGCATCAGATGGAGCTGGGGCTGAAGGTGCTGCTTCAGACGGAGCTGCTCTCTGAGCTGGAACCTCAACCTGGGGTTGCTCTTTAGGCACGGGCTTGGGCTGGACCTGGGGCTTGGCAGGGGATTGGGACTTGGTAGGAGACTGGGGCTTAGCAGGGGTTTTGGCTGGGGACTGTACCTGCGTGGGGGCTGAATCTGTCTGGGCTTTGCTTTGGGTAGCGCTCTGATCTCCAGCTTCAGTTTGGACCTTAGGATGGGCCTTGGCTGGAGGTGGGGTCTGGGGTTTCGGTTGGATCTGAGGCTTGGAGTTTCGCCGGACCGGAGGCACAGGCTTTGGGGGCTTTGGAGGCTGGGGTTTTGGGGGCAGTTCTGTCGGCTTCCCTGGAGCTGGTGCAGGTGTTGCCTGGCCTTGGGGTTTAGGTTGCTGTGTTGTGGGTGGTGGAGCTGAGAAGGGAGCTGCCTTTGGCACAGGCTCTGTGGCAGGAGCACTAGGGGCTGTCTCAGATGGAGGTTCTTGACTCTTTAGTTGTAACTCTTGGAGTTTCACTGGGGCTCCTAAATTTAGTACAAAAGAGACTCATCACATTACAACACTGCTTTACATGTCAATGCTAAGAAGAATTTTAAATCCAGCACCAGTTGCTCTGAATTTCTATTCAATCATGTAACAAAAGAAAGCACCCCCAAGACTGGCCAAAGTAAAGGTAGAAGTGGAACGTTTCACTCTCATACATAATGAAAGTCATAACCACAGAGAAAAACAAACCAGTGGGAAGTTTTCTGGTTTATTCCACCAAGTAGAGGAAAGAAGGCAGGTTTGTTTGGGAGAGGATGTAAAGAAATCATTTCATGTTTACTGAAATAGACCACCATGCATGCAAAAGTATAAAGGCAAAGAAAACACATGCTCCATCTCAAAATGTGGAAAATGTCTTTCAAGAGCTTCTGTCTGCTGATAAACAATAAAAAACACAAAAATGTGATATACAAACGTACCAGTAGTATTAATGTAGTTAAATGAAGGAAACATGCATTCAAAAATAAGTAAATTCACAAGTCGCATGTTACAATAAGATGTGTTTTACGAATATGCTGATCACTTTATTAGTTAATCATTCATAGAATTAGCCACATGTATTATTTACTCAGCAGCATGACACACAGTTGGGCATTTTTAAATGTGTTTGTCTTTAAAAACTTTGTTAATTATCACAGTTCTTTCTCATGGCATCCATGTATCCATGATAGGAAACTACAAACTTCACAACACCCAGGTATAATGCATGTCTGCTGAAGAGATAGGACTTGAAATAATGGAAACAAAGTACGATACAGTAACACAGAACATATAAGTGTTGCAAAGGGAGCTTTATTACTTTGGACATGAGGGGGCAAATACTATAAAGGTATAACCATAAAGCAATTAAAACTGTCCAAACCTTCAACCCAAGTACTGGATTTAAAGTAACAGTAACCTAAATAATGTCTTATATACTGATTTTTTTTAATTATTTTTTTTTTTTAAGAAAATCAATGATTATTCCATTGGGAAACAAGCAGTCAGAATTATTCTCCTAGACGATGGAAACCACATATCAATTTTAAGCTCTCAAAAGTACGTACACAATAACAATCAATGTAATTGCAAAAACAGAAACCTCATTTCTTTCGTTTCTCCACTCTTTTGATTGATCGTCATGCAAACAGCCCTCAAAAGTAACATTTATAACTTGTAGACATGCAACATAGAAACACACAAATACAGGCGAAGCACAGTTTTTGGACTATCTCCCCTGCAAATGTTTTGATGCGTTGCGGCTTTTGATAAACATTGTGGTTTCTAACCTTTAAAAGCATGAACAGCATGAGATTTACAATTCAACACTACACAACTGACCCTACAAAAAATTAGCTGTGGTTGTATTTAATTCACTTGTTTAGTGATGGTTTCAAACAGGTACCAGTGTAAAAAAAACTCTATAATAAAGTAAAAAATTCAAAAAAGTAAACTGTGATATTTTATAATCATTACACATAAAGTGACATTTTTCAGGCCTATTTTGTTTTAATGTTGATCAGTATGCCTTACAGCTCATAAAAATCCATCCATCCATCTATCTATCTTCTGCTTAATCCTGATCAGGGTCATGGTCAGTCCCCTACCCCTTCACTGGGTGCAGGTCTGGGCACTCAAAAAAATCAGAACCCCAAAATCTCAAATTATTAGAATATTTAATTTGGAGGTTGAGAAAATTGCTATTCAAACAGTATCAACATTAAAACAAACAAACAAAAAAGTCTTGAAATATGTCACTTTATGTATAATGAAGATTGACAGGTTACCTTTTGACTCATATGACAGGTTACCTTTTTGAATTAAATTATTAACTTTTTCACAATATTAAAATTTTTGCAGATGCACTAGTAGACACATTATCAGAAATACAAATACTAATGTTAATGTTTGCATTAATATATAAATTATGGAATGCAGTAACATCCTACATAGTAATTTACATAACACATAACTAACTGTATTAATTTAAACAGTATAAACAAATTCAGGAATGCTGTACTAGGCTGTATGATCATTCACAACAGCAAATTTGATTATGTTCAGTGATCAGTACTGACAGTCATTTAATTTGAATATTAAAAATTATTATCAAAAGCCCCAAATTGATTATTGTATTAAAAATATTCACAAAAAAGCTTTTATATTGCTTAAAAATATCAACAGTATCATGTATAAGGGTATGTATAGTACCAGTTAAAATATGGACACACATTCTGGACATTCAGTGGTTTTTCATTATTTAAAAATTTTCTGCATTGTAGATTAATACTAAAGTCATCCAAACTATGAATAAATACATATGTAATTATTTAGCAAACAAACAAGTGTTAAACAAACCAGAATATGTTTTATATTTTAGATTTTTCAAGTAGGCACCTCTTGCTTAGATGCCAGCTTTCTTGGCATTTTCTCAGTCAGCTTTATGAGGTAGTCACCTGGAATGGCTTTCAATTAAGAGCTGTGCCTTGTCAAGAGTTCATGACTTGCATTTCTTGCCTCTTAATGTGTTTGAGACATCAGTTGTGTGGCTACTTTGAAGTAAAATCTAAAACATATTTTGGTTTGTTTAATACTTTTACGTTTACTACATGATTCCTTATGTGTTCCTTCATAGTCTGGATGACTTCAGTATTAATTTACAATGTTGGAAAAATAAATAAATAAAATAAAAACATTGAATGAGAAGGTCCAAATTTTTCACTGATACTGTATATTGTAGGAATTATATATAAAAATGAAATATAAACTTCTCCGTGACTATTTGCCTAAATCTGGAATGTAATAATAATCCACATTAGAAGACTTTGGTCAAATTGGACAGGTTTTCAAAACTGATATCTACATATAGATATAAACAGAAATCCACACTTCTTCAGATACATTTCGTTCACAACCTCTGGCAAAACAACAAATAAAAATAACTAAACAAACGTGATAGCCCTCAACACATGTAGTCAACTCTAATGCCTCTTCTGATGCAGCAATTACACCATCAAATTATATCCTGCACTAACAACATTCTTGTGCCACTTTTAGAAAACAATCTCAATACTAAAATTACAAAACATAATTTTTTCATGTATATTCTGTATGAAATTGCATTATTAGGTACAAGTTCAATATCTGCACATTGCTCATGCAAAGCTACATATACTAGGTTATGGTTGGGGACCTCCAGTCATAGACAGCTGCACATTTTGGTGCTCCAGCACAACCCCATGCATCTCAGCACTTTATTACCAGTATAGACTGGTGTACTAGAGCAGATCTCCAGCTCCCACCTCTGTACTAAATCTAGCACCTGAGCAGATGAATATCTATTAAAAGTATTCACGCATACCAAAGCAACCAACCACTAAACTATAATTCATCAGACAATGAGAAACGTGCCAATATGTAGATTAAAAAGTACCAATCCTTCATACATTACATTTAACCACACAGGACAGAGCAGCACTGGTCCTTGCATAGGCACAAGTAGCATTTTGTTTTTGCGCAAACTAGCAACGATAGTCTCAAAAAACCACAAAAACTAAGGCAAGCTTGAAAAGGAAACACAGAAACATGGACAATACATTTCAACACTGCATAGACGCAACACTGTCAAGGCCAACTCTGAAAGGCTGCTGAATAGCACAATCTCAATCACCATTCAGTAACTTATATCTGAAGTTTCTTTTCACTGCAGCTGAAACATGTGTCTGGCCTTTCTCTGGATGAAATCACTTTGCCTGGATTTGTTTTGCTCCTACAGCAACTCCATTACAGTCGAGAATGTACTGTAAACAACCTTGAGGAGGGGCACGCTGAGATGGAGCCTTGCTGGGGTCAGGCAGACCTTCCTTTGAGGCAGAGCTCTGTGGACACACACACATACACACACACACACACAGATACACACAATACAGAATACAATAATGTTATGTTGCAGTTTCATTGTGACTTTAGGGGGCACCAGGGGTAAGGAATAT
>BRDA01007402.1:104613-118493 GCA_036984385.1 Crenuchus spilurus | reverse complement strand
AACACATATATACACACACACCGTTTTTTCGACTACTTTCTATCGTCGGTCAGCAAAATCAACAGTTAATCCTGCAAAAACACACACAATGCTATTGGCTGCTATCTTTCATCAGCTTTTTTGCCACACACACATATATACACAAACTTACTGTAAAACTACTCATCTGAGTAACTAATTGCTCACTAGGTCTACTGCAGCGTATGAAGCTTTTAGTTTCTTGTTCACATTTCCTTTCCACCTTAAAACACATTTCCGTTCCACCTTAACAGTTTCCCTGCATTAAAACACATTTTCTCTATGTTAAAACACAGGTCCCTTTTTAGACTGTAGTAGATGATAAAGTGTTTTAAGAGTTTTACACATTTCTGCTTAGATTGTACAAAAATCACAAACATTCCATATAAAACAGAATGTGGATTCCCATTTAAATGTTCTGTTCCACCTTAAAAGCACCAAAATTAGTATCTCCAGCCTGAAGCCTGTGTGCCCACAGCTTCATTTAAGGCAGAAGGTTAAATTAGCAGCATTTAAGGTGGGATAGCAAAATCATGTGTTATTTATGTAAAGAAAAGTGTGTTTAAAGTGCATATTTAAGAAAGCTAAGCAGATAGCAAGCTACTTACACATAATGCTGTTACATTGAATGGTTATTAACATGGAATGGTATGATCCACTTTAGGGGTGCTTGAAATTGTATCACAATATTCTTCCAGGCATAGATACTGCATTGTTTTTGTAGTATTTAACATTATATGTAAGTGTATTTAAATGTTTTGACCCCCCCAAACTACTGTTTTTACCCCTTTAGGGGGGGTTGAAGTCTTAATTGGGGGATTGGGGGGGGGGGTCTGACCCCCCAATACCCCCCCTAATTCGCACCCTGGATTCAACCAAAAAAAGCCTTTCCTTTACCCACATTTAGGTAACATACACTCACTGGCCTCTTTGACTGGTGCACGTGGCTTATATCTACACTCACTGTCCATTTTATCAGCTCCACTTAGAGTAGAAGTGCAGATGTTTTTAAACAACTCAGTGTCACTGCAGAAGTGAAAATAGTGCACCAACCAAAACTAGCCAACAGTGCCACCAAGAAAGGACTAGAGGACACGAACTGCAGTAACAGATGAGCTACTGTCTCTAACTTTACATCAACACAGTAAAGTTTACATCAACTTTACAACAAACAAGTAAGTGTAAAAGCTCTGCTGTGTCTGATCCACAGATTTGCTGTGCAGTGTGAACAAAGCCTGAGACAGATGTGTTTATTTTTCAATGAATTTAACATCAAACTTTATCTTAATATAGCGGGAAATACTGTATGTATTTCACTGTAATCAATAATTCATTCTTTATTCAATATTTACTCTGTGTGCAATGATAATTGTAACCTAAATTCAGTTTAATTTAGACACTGAATTCACAATTTGGTATTCTCACGATATTTTGAGCAAACTGCTTGAATTGTAATCTATTCAAACTATAATAATGAAATGTCTAATAATCTGAGATGCACGATTTCTGATTTTCATGAGCGGGTGGTTAGCATGCTCGAATCTCAGTATAGAGGTCTTGGGTTTGAGTTTCCATGTTCTCCCATTGTCTGCGTGGGTTTCCTAAGGGGTCTCTGGTTTCCTCTCACAATCCAAACACACAGAGGTCAAGTGAATTGGGTACTCTAAATTGTCCTTGTGTGTATATGTGTGTATGTGTGTGTGTGTCCCCAGTGATGGGTCGGCACCTTGTCTTGGGTTTTGCCTAGATAGTGTAATGCCCTGCAACCAGTTACAGGTTAGGGAGACTCACTGTAACCCTGACCAATTTGAAGTGGATGGATGGATGGATTAGTCAGTAAAACGGAAAAGGGTTGAAATATGTCACTTTATATGTAATTCATGTAATATACAGTACCAGTCACATCTTCTGGGCAGTCAGTGATTTTTCATTATTTAAAAAATGTCTGCATTGTGTATTAATATTAAAGTCAAACTATGAAGAAATAAATACATATTAAATTATTTAGTAAACAAAAAAGTGTTAAACAAACCAGAATATTTTTATATTTTATATTCTTCACTGTAGGCACCTCTTGCTTAGATGCAGCTTTCTTGGCATTTTCTCAGTCAGCTTTATGAGGTAGTCACCTGGAATGGCTTTCAGTTAACAGCTGTGTCTTGTCAAGAGTTCATGACTTGCATTTCTTGCCTCTAAATGTGTTTGAGACATCAGTTGTGTGTCTACTTTGAAGTAAAATCTAAAACATATTTTGTTTTGTTTAACACTTTTTTTACTACATGATTCCTTATGTGTTCCTTCATAGTCTTGATAACTTCCATGTTAATTTACAATGTAGAAAAAAAAGAAATAAAAAAGAAATAAAAAATATTGAATGAGAAACCAAGAAAATTGTTTGACTGGTGCTGTATGACAGTTTAAATTTTTGAATTAAATTATGAACACAAATAAACTTTTTCGCTATATTCATTTTGAGATGCTGTAGTATTTGTAAGAAAGATCAGACATTTTGCTGTCTATCTGTTGGGGGAGGAGTTAAATGCTTTGCCCAGAAACCGCAAAACCAGGAGTACTTCCCTAGATTTAAATTTGCTTGTTTTTATATCCTGATTTTGTGTTTGATACCTAGGCATCAAAGCATTAGCAGCTCGATAAGATATGCCTGTAATTTTGTTGAGGCCTACTGGACGTCTTCCAAAGTGGCCGGCTGGCGCAAGTAACACAAACATCAAAAAACAGTTGCCATGGAAACCTGGACCAGTGGTACTGTGTTAGTGAGGCTGCTCATGCTGAAGCTGAACATTGTTGTGGTGATCATCTCTGTAGCTAAATGTCTCTGTGGTGTAGGAAAGGAAACCATCCACAAGAACATGCCTAGAGATGAATGAGCCGAGCTGGCTGCAGCATTATTATGTGAAGACAGCTGCTCTAGATCTCCTGGAAGGGACAGTCGACGGTCTGTCTGCACAACTGTGATGGCGTGCCTGTGGGATTCGGCTGCTCTGTCACTGTTGTACCCCAGACAGAATGGAAAGAGACAGAAGAAAATCATCGCCACATCCCTTCATAATGGAAATCTAATTGGCATCTCTTTTGCCACATCATAGTCCAGCCCAGTCAGTTCCAGCCTGAGGGACCATGATTACCAAGACAAACTATTTAGTGCATTTGTCATCATAACCTTCTACTCAAATCTTCTTTAGCAGGAGGCGAAATTACATTCATCATGCGGTTCAATTAAAACCATCAATTTTGGGTGCCAAGAGGTCAGTGTGGTCAAAATAAATCTTGTGACCAAATGATTACTAAGATTTTGGTGTCAGTTTTCCAGCCTGCATTTATTATACACTGCAGTACTACATCAAAAACGTAGAATATTGTTCTATATACTACAAAACATGTAGAAAAAGTTCATTTGTGCTCATAGTTTTATTCAAAAAGGTAAATAGTGATATATAGTATCAGTCAAAAGTTTGGGTAATTTTGGCCATTCAGTGCTTTTTCATTATTTAAAAATTGTCATCCAAACTATGAAGAAATACATATGGAATTATTTAGAAAACAAAAACGTTTTAAACAAACAAGAATATGTTCAATATTATAATACTTAGATGCAGCTTTCTTGGCATTTTCTCAGTCAGCTTTATGAGGTAGTCACCTGGAATGTCTTTCAGTTAACAGCTGTGCCTTGTCAAGAGTGTCTTGCATTTCTTGCCTCTTAATGTGTTTGAGACATCAGTTGTGTGTCTACTTTGAAGAATCTTAAATCGAAAACATATTTTAGTTTCTTTAACACTTTTAAGTTTACTACATGATTCCTTATATGTTCCTTCATAGTCTGGATGACATCTGAATTTACAATGTATGAAAAAATAAAATAAAATAAAAACATTGAATGAGAAGGTGTTTGACTGGTACTGTATTTTATATTAATTACATGTAAAGTGCCATTTCAAACATTACTGTTGATTAGTTTAGCTTATAGCTCATGAAAATCAGAAATACATTTACTATTCAAACAGTATCAACATTAAAACAAAAAAAGTCTTAAAATATACATTTTAAACTTAAGTATTTACAAAAATTAAAATTTTATTACAATTTTACAATATTAAAATTACATTTATTTACAAAAAATGAAATTTTTGGAGATGCACTTTAAAAGGCAGTGTTACATGAATATTGTACATTATTGATACAGGACTGGTATCAAGGCTTGATCTGTACTGGAACTATAGTTGAGAATCTGGGACTATAATGGATGTATTTGATATTAAGACATGGCACGATACCACTTTTTCTTTACCGATACTGATTGAAACCTTGGGTATCAGGTAATATTGATACTGATCTGTTTAATTTTCTTTAATAACTGCTAAGCTATTTGCCATACTGGGCCATTTTTAATGATATTCTTTGTGTATGGTGTTGGTTATCATACTCAAACTGCACTACTGCACAGGAAGTGCACAGGACTAGACTGTATTCATTTTTCTTCCAATATCTCATACGGCATTTTCTGCTGATATCAGCTGACCAATACTGACACTGATATGCCATTTCAATTCACATATGAAGCAAATACATGAGATGATCTGTAATTATTACATGAAAAATCAATTATCTACAAATAACACTAAACACAGATGTTTAGTTAATCATATGCACATCACAGCATCACACATACACATATAAGCAGAATGCAGTTCACATTCAACTATACTTTGTAATTGGGCAGGGCTCTGAAGTGTCCCGCTAATGGGTTTATTTGGAAAACCTTTGTACAAGAGAATGTTCATTGCTTGTTAACCTGCTCATTAATCTTAACTGGAAATGTTATCAAGACCACTGAGCTGCATCTTTTACAGACCTTTTAACACTGAAAGCTGTTTTACCACTCATTGAGCAGATCAGTGATAACTACTCAATGTTCTCCAACCTCATAATTGACAAACTAAGCACTGGTTGAGATCAACTCTTCCATGCTTGGTCTGACCTTTGGTTTAATCCATGTAAAATACTTTGAATTGCCTTTATATGTGTGAAATATACTATATTAATAACTTGTCTAGCTTATAATGTAAGTCAGGCCTTCCTCTGACATTCATACTGATTTAGATTCATTCTGTTCTGCTCCATAGTGAAGCCACACTTGGGAATTTAGTGGAAAATTGTCCAGGTCAGGTGAAAAAAGGATGAAAAAGTGGAACTTTATGGAGTTGTTGAGGCAGCTATAACAAAAGCTGCGTTTCTCAGCAAACAGCCAGTGAAATTGATATGCTGGTACTGTAGCTATAAATGACTAAATATGTCTTCATATATGTCTGTCAACAAATTGAAATACTAACAGTGACGTTTTGCTCAGAGAATCTATATTGCGGTGACTGACCAATTAGAAGAAACATAATAGACTGACAGATTGATTTCCATTCTTGCTTGTCTTTATATTTTGTCTTTGGAAAAGGTGGCTTCAACACATGAGTGCGGAAATAATGATAGAAGTATGTGTGTGTGTGTGTGTGTTTCCACAAATCAATACTGTGCCACTCTCACACACCATGCTGAAGTGTCATGTTTGTGCCTAGGTGATGAAAGTGAGAAAAAAAAAACAGTGAAATTGATTTCTGTGCTGCTTCCCAAAAAAACTCATTTCCATATGTTGTTTTCCTGTTTTCGTGACCAACAAAACTCCAGTGTTCTCTTTCTCATAGCAGGCTCTGGTGCCCATGTGACTGAAACTGCATTAAAACCATGATTATAAAAAGGAATAGGTCTAAAAATAAAGAACAGGACTCATTCACCAACCATTGCTAACATAAAAATTCTTCTCAAAACCTACTTACACAGTTTTCACAAGGATTCTGACATTTACATTGTTTTTTACTACATCTCTATTATATTATATATTGTATCTTATATGTTTATTGTAATTTTACTGTGTGGAATATACTGTGTTTTTGTAAGCTACTGGATGCCTTAATTTCCCTCAGGATCAATAAAGTATCTAACTATCTATTTAATTAATTTTCTTCAGTTCTAAAATTGTGTAATATTACATTATTTAAATCTTATATTATAGTATTTAAATGATGATGGAGCATTCAGGTACCCGTAAGTCGTACTGTATCCTAAAACACACAAACATGACCTTAATTAACAGCTGCATGCAGTTTGAGAGGGCTGTAATGAATTTCTGAAGCTGCACCATAATGAACACTGGGCTGTTTAGGTGACTATTGAGTTCTAGTGCTTGTTAGCATTGCAGCTCCAGTTTTAAGTTAAAGAAACAAACTTTGGACTCTTCACTGATCTGTTACATCTGAGGATAGTGGAAAATTGTTTAATTATAATTTTTAATTATAAATTGCTTTAAAAGCCTTAAATGTGAGATACGTCATTGGTGGTTTATTCTCTGTTAAAAAAAACAAAACAAAATATTTATATGGAAGCATCCAAATAACCAGTGTACTGTCTGAGGTTTAAACAGGCAAAAAATCCCCATGAAGTGGAAAAAGTTTATTATAAGCTTTTGTGAATTTCCTTCCCAGAAACCATTGTAAAAATACGCCCCTTATGTCTGCATAATGGAAACAGTCATGCACAATCACTGTGGTAAACGCCTCTTATTCTGCCCCACCAAAATATGAAACCACAAGCTGGTCTGTATACTAAATATGACGTTCTCGTTTATTCTATTTGATGAGAATTATGATGCTGCTTTAGTCTAATATAACTACAGAGGCATTGAAGCTTACAGAAAAATGTTTGCAATAAGCATACATTTTTTTTATATTCCAGCAGCAGGCTGTCTGGCTTCTGGGATATTCATTTGTCTTATGTAGGCTTATTAAACATCTACATCCTTTATGGTCTGCCCACATTTGAAATTCATATCTATTGTTATTATTTACATTATTCAGAGGATCATGGTAGGAATGCTGTATGAAAAAACTATTCAAGCAGTTATTGCAGTGTCACAATAGTAATAACAGCCAAGCAAACAGCAAAAACTGCTGCCCGCTGGATGGCATATTCTAAATGAGACTCGAGTCTTAAATCATTGCTTATAATCATTTTTCTTGCTTATTATAACATATTGTTGCCAGCCTCACCTCAGTGATGTAGTCTTTTCCATCCTTTCCATGTATGGCTTTGACTGCACAGATATCCAGACCTCCAAAAATCTCTGAGCAGACATCAACCCATAGTTTGTATCTATGGGCAGAATATTTCAATGAGTTACAATAAATCAATCAAAGAACAACAGAGATTTATCCTTTTGTCAATAAAAAACAACCCCTTTATCAATCTTCCAAATCCATACTTATGAGTTTTTGGTTAGAGGACATGTATGCCATGACAAAAATGCTTTTGTCAATATCTGTGCATAAGACAACACTTTCTTCAGGTTATGTTTATTGCAATTCCTCGTCAACATAAGTGTAAGTTCCGCATAAAATGCAAACACACATAAACTGTACAGATAACATGCAAAGTTTACAGTATAGGCAATAGGGCTCACTGAACAATCCAGGTTTTTCCACAAGCAAACGAAACAACGAGGTGGCATTCATGTGTGCTCATTTTGTAAATATACTGAAAAATAAGTACCATATGAAAAAAAAAGGTAAAAGGCTTTACAGACATTAATTTGATTGAACATTTGCACAATGTTTATCTCAATGTGCATTACAGTGCCACATTATATATATAATGTATATATATGTATGTATGTGTGTGTGTGTATATATATATATATATTTAAAATTTTATTCAAAAGGATAAACTGTCATTCTTATGATAAGTGACATTACAAGCATTTTTGTATTTTAATGTTTGGCCTAACCCTAACCCTAAAGTCTGGCTTATGGGAAAATTTTTTTTTTACAATATTTCATTTGAAGTGTAAATTGTTATTCAATCATTATCAACAGTGAAACAAAAAAAAAGCTTGAAATGTCACTTTACAATTAATTAATGTAAAATATGACCATTTCACTTTTTGAATTTAACTTTTATTTTTTAATTATTACACAATATTTTACAATATTCACATTTTTGGAGATGCACATCAAAATGAAAAAAGGCTCTTTCAGATTTTAAGGACTCAAAAGTGGTTCTTCTACAGAACCACCTTTAAGAGTGTAAAGGAGTGTACAGTCATTCAGAAGCAGCTAACAGTAATTGAAAACAGTTCTAAAAGTCAAGTGAAAACACAATAATGAATGCCTTTGGGTTCCAGTCTTTGGTATTTGGATACTAAGACAGTTATGCCATAGAAGTGCTCAGTGACCTTTTCAGGTACAGCACTGACATTACAAGATGGAGTTCTTAAGGGAAAATAGGCCCCATATGGTAATGTGTGTGTACTACACACTGTATTACTGTCTTTGTGGGATATGTCTACTGATTTTTGTGTTACAGTTAGCTAAAATATACTATACAAAAATATATATTTTTTGCTTTTCAAATTTAAAATGTTACTAACATTAAACCCAGGTTAAATCTTAAATGATTCCTTACTCTCTGTAATAAAGTGTACTGTTTAAATTATAAATATTTTGGATTCAACAAAATAATGCACTATGTTTCCAAGCAGGATGCAGGGATTAGTGTTTAAATGAATATATACTGTAGTTCAAGACATAAGGATTAGGGATCTATCTGAGATTCACTTGTCCACAGAGAAAAATATTAAATATTAACTTAATTTTTTAATCCCTGGGAGTAGGGCTGCCACAAACGATTATTTTTATAGTCGACTAATCACCGATTATTTTTTAAGATTAGTCGACTAATCGGATCATACGTTAATTGAATATAAAATACAGCTTATCGCACTAGAATGCAGCTGTTATTATATAACCGTCATTAGATTTCAGCTATATGCTAACTAAAAATAAAAACAATTAAGATCATAGTTCATTAAACCTTTAATGAAATATGCAGCTTGTTGCAACAAACAATTATTTAACTGTTTAGCATAAAGTGTAAACGTAGCACTGAAATGTAACGTTAGAAAACATTAGCATTGCTATTCAAACACATCACTCTTATAACGTTACAGAAAACACATGAATGTGTGCTAAGGCTGATGAATCAAATCGTCATCACTAATGTTAACTTTTACAGCTATCAGTATGAGTAGGCAGCAAGTTAACTCTCTGTTTACGCTCATTTTAGCAGCTAACTAGCAATGTCCCTCTTCATCATCACAACCAGCCACAACATGCTTCCTTTTCAGGTGCTTGTGCATCGCAGCTGTGGTGCTGTGGAAGGCAAGTTCTGCCTTGCAGATATTGCATTGCACACTTTTCTCTTTCATTTTTTTAAAATGATTCCACTCTTTTGAGCTCCATTGCTGGGTAGCCATTATACCAGAGCCTGTCTGTATAATGTACTGTGACGTCATCCACGGCCTACCCCGGTTAGCACTACTGCGCATGTGCGTCAAGGACAGAAAGGCAGACGCAGCAGTGGAAGGTGCAGCAGCAGTTTGGAGAGAAAAAGAAAGTAAAAAAATCCAAAACTGATGCATCGACTATTAAATTAGTCGTAGACTATTCTAATAGTCGACATAATCGTGACTAGTCGACTAATCATGGTAGCCCTACCTGGGTGTCTGAGGGTATGTCAGACCCTCTGACGTAGTTTGACATGCCTTGGATTTTTTTTTTTTACAAATTACACCCATCTAATTAATTTTACTATAAGTGTTACACAGGCTTTTGTTCAGCTCAAACTCAGCAACAACAGTGACAAAACATAAATCTATATTGTGTCATAAATCTATATTGTAAATTTTAAAAGATTAAATCAGCTTAGATTTAAACTTAGACTTTCCAAAAACCTATTTTCAGATGTGCTGATATATTGTGAAAAAACACACTCTAAACATTTCTAGCCAAGACTTTTGAGCTCTGAACTAAATAAATAGAGGTGTTGGCTACACACTCCTCATGACAGTTTTTAAAAATTGTATGTGGATTAATGTGTAAAGCTTAACAATTGTGACTCATTCAGTGGTTCCTAGATTGAATATTTATGACATAGGTGTGAACATTCAGGTGAGAGGTCTTTGTTCAGGTTCACATTTCACACATTTCCACGACCAGTAATCCACCAATGGAATGTCTGGAATTACCATATCATTATCATATGAATGACAGACTGCATCATTTGGTGGGAAAAATTGCGCAGTTGCCTGACTCGGTGTGAAAAACGTGTCTCTGCTTATTTAAGCTCCTCTCAGAATTATCTAAAATATATTTTGACTAAAGCTATATATATTTGAAAAGTAGACCCCTGTTTTATTTTGTTTCTAGGATAAAATTTTGTAGAGTTATATGTGTTATATGTGTTAACATGCCGCCAGTGGAAGCGCCAACTCCAGAGTGCCAATTTAATAAATGATCATTATTATTATTATTAATAACTTAAATAATTTTCTTTTTAATTTGAAAATAATGTTAGGGGTCCCACATTGTGCCAAGTAACACCCATGAGCCATCATAAAGTCACTATATGAAAAGCACCATGGCGTTCTTGCAGCTTATTGCATTAATAAATATGCTTATCAACACCGAGCTAAATACACATATACACATAAACCTTTTCTCTGCCTCACACTTTATAGACCAGATAACATAACTCTCATGCATGTGAGCAAAGAAACATTAACCCTCCTTTTCCACAAACACCAGGTGTGGTATAAACATAGGTTCAAAACACTCAATCCTGCACGTGCTGTGCCCAATTAAGCGCAATCAAACAATCATTACTTCTGAATCAGGTGTACCATTCCCCAGCTGGGAGGAAGTTTAGACCTGCAGCAGATGTTTCACAGATAAACCTGAAAATCACTACAGCAGTGTGTAATTTAGGGCCATGTGACTAAAAGCACAAACACTCACTTCTCAGTCATGGCTACTTGCTCCAGCATGGCAGAGCCAGTGTTGGACTTCCAGTTGCCAGAAATGGATGTCCTCCTGTAAAACAAACAAACAAACAAACAAATTAATTAATAAAAAAAAACTATTGTAATGACCCATTTCTCTAAATGTAGCCATGTGTGGTGTATCAACACACTTTACAATATGTGTAATTATTTGAAAATTTGCACCAGCCTAATATAAGCTTCTGTTTTCTACACGTTAAATCTGCCAGTGTTAAATCAACACTATTAGAGTTAAATTAACACTGAGGGTGTCAAAATGTAACACTCTCAGTGTTAATTTAACTCTAATAGTGTTGATTTAACACTGGCAGATTTACTGTGTAGCTACATTGGAGACAGTAAGAAAAAGTTAATAAAAAAATGTATTAATTCTGTCCATTCATGATACCCACACAGATACTTGGAACAGACGGCAGCCACATCAGCCAAAGCACCCGCGGAGCAGTTAGGGGTAGATATTTAGGGAAGACGAAGCACTGTTCTTAATGGTCTCCTGATGGCAACATTCTGGTCCCAAGCCTGCTTCTCTAACATTTAGGCCATGTCTGCCTCTAAATGCTGCTCCAGATGAGGCTCAAACTAACCTTGGTGTTGACTTTCAATGTTCTGTTATATGAGAACTGCATCCTAACCAGTTATGACACTGTAAAACAAACGTATTTCACTTCAACAGCTACAAGAAGACAATATTAAGTATATATTGTGGATTGGTGTGCACTAAATCCAGATAAAGCCTAAGTGTATCACATTTTTAAATAATGAAACATCGTTGACATTACAGTTTAGTTCAAGGCAAAGCTTCATTAATGTTGTACAGTGCACAAATGTATTGAAATAATGAACTAATACATTTAAGTCTGGAGAAGTATCCAATGTTAGTACTCCAGAAACATGGGCTTTGTTTTATTCCATCATTCTGGACATGGTGGTTTCATGAAATTAGAACATGCAACAAGAGACTCAGTGGAGCAGATTCATATAATATAGCTTAAGCATAGAAATTTAACTGACATTTAAGTGTACAATGCCTGCTTCAGTGAAAGATCTGGACTATCTGGAAGATCTGGATATTTCCAGTATAGCTGGTTACCAGTCTGTCAACTGGGTTAATCTACACTAATACTATGTTCTGTTCATACTGTAGTTGATCAGTGAAATGCTGTTGTACAATACAGCACAATTGTTATGTTAACTAGTTGTAGTCTGTATGTGAACATGTGGCCATTGTTGTGGCAACCTATGAGACTAAATTCTGAATATGCCAAATATATTTGTAAATCTGAACAACACATCTACATAATCAGATTTAAGGAACTAATTTGAATTGACCTGCAGTACAAACAAAGATAAAGTATCTATATTAGCTCTACAGTAATGTATATTGAAAGAGACACAATTATACATTTTGCCGAATTTTTACAATTTCTGGTTTCCAATAGCAATTCCAGAATACAGTGGAACCTCAGTTATCGTTTGCCCTGGTTATTGTACACTTTGATTATCATTAGTTTTTTAGGGTTTTTGGCAGTATGACCACATGACTCGCTGCTAATTTTGCACAAAGCATCCACCCACGCGATCGTCATTCATTCTGGCTTTGTTTCACATTCAGTGAGCATCACCCATTCATCTGAAACATTTCCATTGTTTTTCCAGTGTTTTTTGTGCTTGTTTATTGAGTGTGCTGGAAACAGACCTCTCTGGACACATTTCCATATGCCAAGAAGAGTCTTCAGTAAAAGTAAGAGTTGTTACGGGACTGTACCCAAAGTTATGAGTAGAACCAAGCACAGAGCAAACAGAAGCTAAAGAACTTCAGGAATAAAACAAAAGCCTCAAGAAGCACCCAAATAAAAATGCTCAAAACAAACTAAAACACATCACAATAAAGCAACAGCGCGCAGCGATACTGCCTGAAAATGGGTGCTAAAACAAATAGTAGCAGAGATCCCAGAGAACAGGTGTACAAAACAAAGGCTACACTCTAAAAATGGAGTGTAAACTCAAAATGGTCCAAAAGCACTGAGACCCAAGAGATAAAGCAAGAGAGAAAGCACAGGCTGCTTGAGAAAGATACATATTTTTGTTAATATTTTGGAGTGTCTGGAGCAGATTAATTGGAATAACTGAATTTTAATGGAAAATATTGCTTCAGTTATCAGTTTTGGTTATCATCAGGCCCTTTAGAAAGGATTAATGATGAAAACCGAGGTTCCAGTGTATTTTACATTGTTATGAATACACATGTTTACACTCTGTATAACATAAAATACAATATTAGCAGCATTTGTTTCAGCACTTCTGGTTCAATGTGCAGTACAATCTTACAATATTATTACACTTCAGCATCTGTACTGCCTAAAGACAAATGACCACACCATATTAGGGTACGTATGCACTTACATATAGGCTTTGTAGTCACTGCCAATCTTCTGAACCCTAATGTCATACTTGGCATCAATGAAAGGTTCTGTAGTGGTGTAGGTCTGAGTGATGGCAACCACGCTGGCAATGTCTTGGAAGTCACTGTGATTGTCGATTTTAACCTGCAGATTGAATGAAGATATACTTCTGTACTGCTACTCTGCATTGATGCAATTTTATCAATATTTTAGTATAAATCAACACATTTCTGCATTTACATCACTGTTCCATCACGCTCAAAAAGTTAAAACTGAACTGAAACTAAAAAGAAATGAAAATCTACCTTTCCCATGCCAGAGTGGGCATGTCCAATCTTCACCACCACTGGGAATGTAGGCATGGAGATCTGCAGAAAAACACAACAAATATTTTACATTTGTTCTAGTCTTGTTCTAGTACATTTTCATTTCCATTAATATCCATCCATCCATCCAATAGATGTACACACACACACACACACACACACACACACACATATATA
>BRDA01007402.1:90446-104513 GCA_036984385.1 Crenuchus spilurus | reverse complement strand
ATATATATATATATATATATATATATATATATACTGTATACTGTATTTATATATATTAATATGGTATCATCTCCGTGTGTGTTTGTTGTCATTCACGTCATGTCTACGTCATGTCCACACCTCTAGTCTCATCATGTCACGTTTCAGTGGTTTCACCTGTGCCTTGTTATAATCACAGCCCTTTCATCTTTTTTCGTATAATCAGGGTGTGTCCCTCTTGCATCATTCTGTGTCGTCACCATAGCATCTTTGTGCATGTGTTCACCCTGTCCAATGTCAATCACCCAAGCCAGAGTCAAGTGTTTTGTTTTGTTTTCACAGCTACAGTCTTAGTTTTGTTTCTGAGAATAAACGTCACATTTGTACTGGATCCTACTGCTTCTGTCTCCCTCGTCTGCTACAGCTCTTACAACATAAAAGTTTAGAACTTTTTCTTTTCTGTAAAAGGCCTTATCCTACATTTTCTTGTGTTTAATTTTTAACTCTGATGCCCACTTATGACCTTTGTGTGGGTTTGCGCACCAAAAATAATCATCATTTATTTTTCAATTTTACAACCTCTCTTTCTCAATTATAATTAAACAAGCTGTTTTTGTTCACTATGCCTTTAAGACTGACATTTAAAATGCCTCATTTGAAAATAAACCTTGATTGATTTAGCAGGTGAATATGTTTTTTTTTTTAATGACATCACAAAAATGATGTATTCATAACAGTTTAATTTCTATATATTGACAATATGGAAACTTTAACACCATTTGCATGCATCTAATTCTTGTTTTAAAACGTGAAGATTATTAGGTTATTTCCATGATAAGATGTCTGCAGACAAGCAACATATTGTGGCTTTGAAAATGTTTTGTTAAAAGAAAGAAATCTAGAAAATATTGAACATTCAATATTTAAGTGAGTTGAATACTATCACAGTGCACTGTATCAGGTTTGTTTTTCACACATGGACTAGACAACATGTCCAGGAGGAAAGAATACTGCATTTATGAGAACTTAAGACTTTAGAGTTCTACCGTAAAAATAAAAGCTACTGTTTGGCTTTGGCTGTACCTGCCCTGGATTGATACTCACATGTTTATGATATGTAAATATTAGCATTGGCTATTGACTCCATTTAACAAGAACCAGGAACTACCAGATAAGACTTTCAACCATTCTTAACTTCTCAATATTATCAGCACTGTTTTAATTTTGTTTAAACTATTTGCTGCATGTTAATATAAAACGTTGAGTTAGCTATTGTTTCACACAATACACACAATACAATGGAAAAGCAACAAATATTAAAACAGGAATATGAGGAAGTATGGACTCATTTTGCAGAGTTTATGATCAGATAAAGGTGGGGAACATCACAACTAAAAGACACAACATCAGAAGCAATGATAAGCAAAGTAAGTTATGGAAAACTGTAGTTATGGATAACAGAAACCTCATTTTAAAGCTTAAAATACAGTTTAATACACCAAGCACTCAACTACTGATTAGCTTCAAGTTTGAAACTTAATTTATCCACAAAAGTGTCTCTTAAAATGAAGATACTTGGCTTGAGCCGCACAATGGTGTCCAATCCTGGTCCAGGAAAAGTACCATCCTTTGGAGTTTAGCCTCAACTTTAATCTAACACACCTGACCCGGGGAATTAACGTTTTCAATGCTATCTAAATATCGTAGTCTGGTATGTAGGACCTGCCATCTTTGAGCATACTACTATATATATATATATATATATATATATTTATTTTTATGTTTTTTCTTGTTTTTACAATCCCTTATTAGTCCCACAGTGGGGAAATTTGACCTCCACATTTTACCCATCTGTGCAGTTAAACACACACACACTAGCGCAGTCCTGGGCAACCCTTTCCATGGTGCCTGGGGAGCAGTTGGGGGTTAGGTGCCTTGCTCAAGGGCACTTTAGTCGTGATCTGCCCGGGGATCAAACCGGCAACCTTCCAGTCACAAAACCAGATCTCAAAACACCAGTCACAGCTGCCCCATCCTCATATAATGTTTTTAAAGGTTTTATTCAAATTTAATTCTTCCTGGAACCATTACTGTATTTGGACTTTGTTCAACTTTAAAGAGGTTCTTCCCAGTCACATCTCAGACATTGTCCTGAAAAGAAACTTTAAAAGGTTTTTCATGGAAGTTCACTCCAAACAATTCACCTTTATTGGTGCACAGCTAAAACTACATTTGTCAAAAATGACCATTTTATTATTATATATTAGATGATATTGTTATTTTTATTAACATACTATAGAATATAACATCTAATGTGTTATAAATTATTTTATCATTACTAGACTACTACATTATGCCTCATTCTTTTCTTCACAATGTGAACCTGGGAATTTCTTCACCCTCACATAATTAGTGACCACTCCGTAGGAGGGGCAGTCCTATTGGGTTTTAGGGGCGGTCCTCCTTCACAGTCAAAGATGAGTGCTACATAAGAGCTTCCTTTTCCCTCGTTTTTTACAGCTTTAGACAGGGAGAGAAAGAGAGAGCGAGGCAGTGTTGAGTGAGAAAGGACAGAGAGCTGTAGGGCATTGCATAAAAGTGTCACAGTCAAGGCTAGTCAGAGAGAAAGTGGCTTTTTTCTCCTCAGCTGCCTGTTTTAGTCTGCCCTGTTATTTATCCTCGCCCCTGGAAATCTACTTTTGTTTGAAACGCTCATAAGAAGCGACGGGCCGAGCAAAAGTGACCATGGGTGTCCTGCTGGCTGAGTGTATGGGACTGCGGCTGGTGATCCTCCTGGCCTTGGGTGTGATGGACCAGGGGGCTGAGGGATGTACCTGCCAGCCTGCACATCCACAAGAGCATTTCTGCCAGTCTGAAATAGGTACGTGTGACATAGGGCTGGATTAGTCAATGTTATAATAACAAGTTGTTTGGGTCTGTTGTAAGAATGGCATATTTATCTAAGGTGAACAGTTCTTAGAATGTCAAAAGTGACTTACAATAGACAGTCAATTACTTTGCTTATAATGTCACTGGAATGATTTTACTATCAGTGTACCTTTATTACAGTCTAAATTACACAACTTACAGTGTAAACAGCATGTTACTCTCATTAGACACGGTATAACTGTGTGTATAAATGTGTTTGATAGACTTTACTTATAATAGAAATAACTTTGTTTACAATATCAACTGAATGGCTTTAGAACAGTCTAAATATAACAATTTTATAATATAAACTCAATGTCTTTACGTATGTTTTCAGTTATATGACTTCACTTGCAATGTCAACTGTACAGTTTAAGATTAGATTAGAATCAACATTTTGCCAATGTGATCTCACACAACGGAATTTGACCTCCGAATTTAACCCATCCAGTGAACACACTAGGCTGTGAGAACCAGAAATGGTTGGCAGCCCTATCCATGGTGCACGGGGAGCAGTTGAGGGTTAGGTGCCTTGCTCAAGGGCACTTCAGTCATGACCTGCCCAGGGATGGAACTGGCAACCTTCCATTCACAAGACCAGATCCCTAACCACCAGGCCAGAGCTGCCCCACAGTTGAATCTCTCATTTCTCATAACTGTACTTTCAATCTTAGTTGAAAGATTAATTTGAAAAACCTGATATTTTCTGATATTTCTACTTTTTAATGCTTTTCCAGACACTAGCCCAGAATTTGATCATACTGAAAATCTAGAATGTCCATTAAAGCTTATCTAAATGGATCAGGACAATTAGATCTGTTTAAGATTAGCATATTAATCTACCATCTTTGAGCATATTGCCTATAATCATATAGTATAGCTTACCTATGGCCATATACGATTCATAATGAGGGATACTGTTACGTGTTAATGAGAATGAGTATGAGAATGTTTGACAGTGTAAGACCCATCTTTAAGTGAGGAAGGTCTATTTGCAGTTCACGGGAACACAGCTGCTAAGTTTGTTATTTCTTAATTAGGACTAAGAGAAATGTATGTCAACCAAAGTAACATTTGACAATATGAATGTGTCTTGACTCTGACTTGATCTCTTAATAACTCCATGAAATCTAAAGCAAGAGGCATGTCACTTCAATGACACCTGCATAACAGTGCTGACAGTACCACATACTGTGCTAGTGTAGCACTGTGAAATCTGGGTCAGAACAGATGTAGGCTAAGCATAAAAACAACATGTTTTTTTTTTCTTTTTCTTTTTATCCCATTAAGAACAGCTTGTACTCTTTCTCAAAGTTTCGGTTTTTAGTTGTTGTCCAGTTTCAATACATATTCTAAAAGGTTCTAGCTAACTGACTGCAAAGTAACATAAATGCTCTTTTTTCTAAATTAAGCTTCAAGCCGTGATGGAGCCTTTTAGAGCGAGTCGAGATGAAACGTGTTTGAAAACAATGTAAAACTTCTCTGCTTGAACTCTCCGGTCCTTTTTCCGTCTCTCCTTCTGCCAAAACAAACAGGCTGGAGAAATCTGTGTCCTCACTAACATAATGAGCAGTTCTGGGGAGAAAAGCACTGTCTTGAGTTTGGAGTAAAAGAAGGTTTACCTGACATTTAGCTCTGTTTGTCCTCGTATGAAAAGGAAAATCCATACAATGCATTTCCATAACTTTCCATACTGTACCACAACAATCACGAAAGTTTGCATTAAGTCAGCTGTTGAGTTGGTGAGTGCTAAATGAAATCAATGTTTTAAGACCTAATTGCACAAAAAAGAGCATCATGCCAAATATGTTTATTCCATGTACAGGAACATGTCAAAGAGTGAGCATGTTTACAACATACTGTGACCTTCAAATGTAAAAGGTAAAAATAAATTAGTTTGGAGGCCTTAATCCACTAAATGCATTACTTCAATTAATAGTTATTTATTTTATTTTCACTATTATATGTATTATATGCAATATAATATATAATATATAATATATACACACAAAATACAACATTAAGTCAATGAAACCTCATGCTGGCAGTTCTGTTACTTCTAAGACCAGCATTTTAGACTCAAACAAATCTTAGGATATTCACATATGTATATTATGTATTTTTCCTACATTGTAAATTAATCAGTCATCCAGACTATGAAGGAACACATAAGGAATCATGTAGTAAACTTAAAAGTGTAAACAAACCAAAATATGTTTTAGATTTTAGATTCTTCAAAGTAGACACACAACTGATGTTTCAAACACATTAAGAGGCAATAAATACAAGTCATGAACTCTTGACAAGACACAGCTGTTAACTGAAAGCCATTCCAGGTGACTACCTCATAAAGCTGACTGAGAAAATGCCAAGAAAGCTGCATCTAAGCAAGAGGTGCCTACTGTGAAGAATGTAAAATATAAATATATTCTGGTTTGTTTTTCACTTTTGTTTATTAAATAATTACAGATGTATTTATTCATAGTTTGAATGACTTTAGGATTAATTTACAATGCAGAACATTTTTACATCATGAAAAACCACTGAACGTCCAGAAGATGTGTCCAAACATTTGACTGGTATAATAATATATATATAAAATATTTGAAATGTTGGTAATAATCTTTGTCAGTCATGTTTTTAACTACATGTAAAGCAACATGTTACCCAACAGGGCTGCAAAGAGTTTGTTACGCTGTCTTCAAACAATCCTCAGAAATGTCTACTTCTGTGTTCAGAGTTTGTAATTATGACTTGATGTACAAAAAAATGGATGCCACGAGAAACATCCTTTTGTTTTTACTGTAGTTTTAATACTGATGCATGAAACAACACTTTATGAGTTCTTCTGTTCAGCTTTTTGCTATTTCTCATCAACATAAGTTCTGCAGAAAAAGCTTTGGCAACAGAAAAATACCACTAAAAAACACAAAACTGACAGCCACCATGATTTTTTACTGACATTACTCTTAGAAACAAGTAGTAAATGTGAAATTGTGATGGCAATGACTCAATGACAGCACCAACACATACCACCTTCCCCCAACCACCAACCCACTGGACTTTTATCACATTTTCTGCATAGCCTAACCATCTAAACATGAGATCTAAAAGCTATTATGAGCAAATACACTAAAGTAACTTACCAATATAGATTTGTTTATAGTGGTGGTGATTGGAACCAGTAATCACAATGTCTACAGTGCAAATATTGTCATTTTTATTATCTATCCACAACCAAAGAATCTGCATAGCCTTCACATTTACAGAGGTTGTACACAAGATGTTATATTGATAATAGTAAAATAATCATATATTCAATGAAATTTTTGTTCTATTTGTCTACATTTACCTACAGTATCTGTTATTTTTAAATTAAAGTTAAAGTTATTTTAGACTAGAGCCTTAAAAATAAAAATATGATATGATAAAAATGTCTCAAATATCAACAAAGTCAAATTCAAAGTTCTGATGAGCAGTTTTCCAGCAAAATTTTACAATTCAGTAAGTGTCCATACAATTCTATATTCCAAATCAAATCACTCAGAATGACTAAACCTGACTCTGGCATTTGGGACAGATCAGGGTTTCTACTCAAAGCACTTACAGTTCTACAGGGTTCACCCTCTTATTGGTTCACAAGGTCATTTTCCTCAGATTAGTGGCAAATGAAGTAATACCATTATTGCTATAAGCACATAAAGACTTAATAAAACTGTAAAATTATCAAGCAGGACATCCCGGTTTTCTCTTTTATAGTCTCATTTTCACACTCATAAACATACCATAATACTGAAGCAAATGCCAAGTACCAATTACTGAATTGGCCCTTCAATTCAGCCACAGCATGACAGCACAGATGCTTGTTAGCACTGTAAATGTAACCAAATTGGACACTTGTTACTATGCTGTATACAGACACACTGAAATAGCGACATTGGTACTCTTAAGCCGTTTACCAATTTGGCTTTTACTGACAATTTTTCCACACATGATCATATGGTCTATATCTCCCATTAGCATTGAGAACCTAATGTCCACCCATCTGGTCTTAGTGAGTAGCAATGTGAGGCCAAATTTGATGGCCAGGAGAATTTGTCTGCAGTCTTTTTTAAAGGCTTCCTAGTTTACTCAATTATCCTTTATCCAAAAAACTAAAACACTCAACACAATAACTGAAATTGGCTCCTCACTGTCATTTTTGTATTCTGCCTCTTCTAACACATAAGCTTTCCTTTGCTTACATTGTGTGAACATTCCATGAAGAAGGAACCAATAGAAATGGTCTAAATGTAATTGGAATACAATAGCCTTCAATAAATTGAAGAACATTATTGACTTCTACTGTAAAGCTACCATGTTTTTTTAAACACAATCAAATACTCATTTCATTTAATTTCCTGAACTGTTTGTTGTATATATCTAACTTCAGATTCCTCACAAAGCACAAATGTAGGCTTTGGATGTATGCTTTGTTAAATGTCCAGCTGGGCTGTTATGAAAGACTTTGCCTCTCGCTTTCTAAGGGTGTGAAAGTTGGTCCATGAGCTGGAAGCATGCCACAGGCCTCACAGAGGGTAGTCCACCCAGCTGGCTTTTGCATTCCACCTTTTGTTCGAAAACAGCGAGGCATGGAATGGCAAAAATGAACTTGTAATGACAGACAAATTCCTTCAGCATTTGAAAAGAACATCCTAATAACACCTCTCCCACATAACCCTGCACAGCTGATATAAGCAGTATCTCACTATCAAAGCTGTACTTCAGCAACATACAGGATTTTTGTAGTATTTTAATGATTAGAAATGCTAAAGTTGCTTCTCCTTTAAAATCACATTTACAATAATTTTCACTTACCCTAAATGTAGCTGATCAACCAAGACATGTATGTAGTGCAAATTTCACTTTAAAAACCACAATAACTCAATAGTCACCTAAATAGCCCAGCCATTTATCCATCCATCATATAAATCAGGTAATACAGTTCAGGGTCACAGTTGAATAGTCCAGTCATTTCAAACAAAAGACCTCAACAAAACCTTTCTCAACCCACTCAAACCACATTAGACCTTAAGCTATCCAAGACTAGTGAGCATGGTTTAGGACACACTACGACAAAAAAATCCTGTAAATGAATGTGGTGTCCACCATCTTAGACATCTGACTCAGAAAAGGAAATGCTATTTGAATCAGTTTTAGTGATAAAAAGAGGAACATGGTCCAAGAACAGTCATTGACCAGCACTGCTGCTGTCTGAAGTGGCTCCCTGAGTTCAAAGTAAGGCTGTTGTAACAGAGTAGGTGACCATTGAGTTGTAATGTTTGTTATCAACATTAACAGCTCCACTTCTACACTAAATAAATAAAATTTGGACTCCATAAATGTCTTCTATCATACATTGTTAACAAAAAGGTACAACACAGGTACAAACTGTGTAAAAGTAAGGTCTTAAAGACCTGATTTTGTTCCCGAAGGAACCTTAATAACCTGGAAGAGCTTTTGGTGGTTCCTCAGATTGTCACTTCTGAACAACTCTTAACTCTTATTAAAAGATTTTTGAATTACTTTTTATATGTAAAAGGATTGGGAGAAATCCTAAAACTTTACTGTTTTTAAAAGAACTTTAATTTCAAACCTCAAAAGGATCCTAGTTGAATCTTTATTTTTTTAGTCAAAGAATTCAAAGTAAAATATTTTTATATATCATTCGATACCTTAGTTTTTCTAAAACAGCAAAATAAACAAAAGTCCAGAGGCAAAAAAAGCAATTAAAGACAGCTAATTATAACAATCTGGTATAAATATGTTCCCTTAATAAAAGCACTGAAGATGTGCCCTTGAGGGTTCCACCCCAGTGACAAGAAATGTACTGACCAAGTGTACTCAGCATAGTGAAGATGTTTCTAAGTGACATAGACTACGTGTTCACCAACATGTCCTTATAATGAAACCTCGTTTTCAGTGATTCGAGCTAAGATATCTGGAGAGAAGATCATATCTCCAAGCAACAGTTCCTCACCCTACCAGAAGATGATTCAGTATGAAATCAAGTTGATCAAGGTGAGTAGTCCCAGTAAACCTATAGGTAAGGATAAAATTCCCATTTACATACTGTATACCCTTCATCACAATCATGAAACACAAACATGTGCCCTCATGTGCTCTTGTGTTAAAGCTCCAGAAGAATGAAAAATGAGACTTGAAGCCATTACGTTAAGTGAAGAAGACATGCAGTGCCTAGGGGTTCATTCCATATTAGTGTGAAATTTTTGAATAATAGAAGAGATTTGTTCAGAGCCTTGGATTCTTGGCTTTCATCAAATTTGAAGCTTCAAGGGAGGACTTTGGGCTATACATTGAGCTTGAGAGATAAAAGTTGAAACAAAATCCAAGCGAGCTTCTAAAAAGCATAGCCTTCTACTGTAAATGAACTGGTTCAGTATCCCTCATGGCAAGCATGGAGACAAGCTCTGCCAAACTGAATTAGGTGATTCCCTTCTTTACACTCATTATTACTCTACAGACAAAATTATTCTTGATGGGATATATGATCAGTCTAATTTGAACATTGCTTCAAGCTTGGATTTCAAAATGTTCCTGAATGCCAAATGTCAATTGTCACTTTAACAATGAAATATTAACTCTGAATTAAATGATGGTTTCTTGTATATTAATGTCTTGAATATATTTTCAAAGTAGTATGTTCTTCAAGATAATTTTATATGATATATGCCTAATTTTGCTATTAATGATAGTTCTACAAATTGGAGATCACTGAAAGAGATCTTGTTATGCTGTTTTGAATTTACATTTCTTTTCAATGCTGTACTTAAATTGCTACACCATTATTATAACCAGCAAAAGCTGGTATTTGTCAGGAAGGAGGCAGAAGGAGCTCATCAAAACTGAGCTACGAATCAAAACAAAACCAACTGTGGTGTTACAAAGATATTCAAGATTAAGCTGACAAAATCTAACTATGAAGACACTGCACGAACAGGTTGACATTACAATGACGGACGAGGACTGTGAAACACAAGGGAATCTTTAAACCAAATGTAATCAGATCAGGGATGAGGGGCCAGGACTGTGCAATGACAAGACACGTGTAGCGAATGATGAGACAGGGCAAAGACAACAAAACGTAAATACAGAGCACATGGATGCAAGACTCAGACAAGGACGAGGCTGTGGTGGAAGGTTTCACAATATTATCGTCTCTCTCTTTTATACTTGCAGATGTTCAAAGGCTTTGACAAGTTGAAGGACATTCAGTATGTCTACACACCAGTCTTTTCGTCTTTGTGTGGCGTTAAGCTGGATGCAAGCAACAAGGTTCAATATTTACTGTCAGGTAGGGTACTTATTATGTTAAGTCTTAATGCCACTTAATGCAATTACACAGGTCTCTACTATTTATTAAACTATTCTTTTGAAGATTTTATATGACCACATGGCTCACTTTTGCCTTGAGCTATTTGTTAGAGGGAGTATTTACAAAACACCAAATTCTATAGTTTATAGTTCTAGTTAGAATAGAAACACTGTAGTAGTATCAAACCTAAAGTATTATTAACACCATAAATTATTCATGACAATTTTTAAAAACTCTGTTAACATATTTCCTAGTTTACCCCTTTAAAGAATCTTTAGTTCCAGTCTGAAGCTCAGTGGCTCACATGCTCTAGGTAGGGCTGTAGTTTTCTAGTTCACACACAGTTTTAACCCCATAAATGTGATAGACCTTATACAAAGATAAAGAAGAAAAAACCAGATTTTTACATCATTCACCAGAGTAGTCACTCTTAGTGCACATCCACATTAGCCCCAATACTTCATTTTACTGAAACAGCACTGAGCAGCTGAGCTTTCTGTAAGCTCACAGTAAGTTGCATTCTGTCTCACAACACAGTAACTAAGCTGTTAGACCTCATGTGTGGTTCTGGATGGGTTTTGACATGTTTGGATATGTATTTTGATAAAAACAACTAAGCGATTTAGGTGACGATTGAGTTGTAGTGTTTTTGTAAGTGCTGGCTTAAACTATGTGTTAGTTTTAGTTTGATGTTCACCAAGTATAAATTGAGATATGATCATTTAAATTGGTATTAAAATATTTATAAGTCCATAAAAGTAGCTAGACAGCAGGAGCGAGATGTCTGCAAAGTAGCATCAGGACACTGCCACCAGTGTGACAAAATTTGAGCATAACAGCTGCTTTTTGTTGTAAATAGTTGCATAAAGTTTCATTTTATCACAGTTTTACCACTTTTAAACTTTTTTAAATTTATTATTATTTTCATTTTTAAACTTTAAAACATTTCACTGAGTATGTTTGTGTTTTACTGTTAAGAAAAAAAAAAATTCTAACTTGATTTTATATTTTTGTGTATTTTGTTTGGGTATGAAGAAATACATATGGAATTATTTAGTAAACAAAAACAGTGTTAAACAAACCAGAACATGTTTTAGATGCTTAGATGGCAGCTGTTGTTGCATTTTCTCAGCCAGCTTTATGAGGTAGTCACCTGGAATGGCTTTGGGTTAACAGCTGTGTCTTTTTAAGAGTTTATGACTTGCATTTCTTGCCTCTTAATGTGTTTGACATCAGTTGTGTGCCTACTCTGAAAAATCTTAAATCCAAAACATGTTTTGGTTTGTTTAACAATTTTAAATTTACTACTTATGTATTTTCATATTCTAATTAATTTACAATTTAGGAAATAAAAAATAAAAAATGTAAAATAAAATCATTGAATGAGAAGGTGCATACAAATGTTGAACTGGTACTGTATATCAGAGTAAAAAATATCTGGCAGGTGATTTTGTGCTGATTTTTTTTTCAAACATCAACATGGTGAACAGGTTTAATGTGCTATACAAAGGCTCAATCAAATAAAAAAAAACTGACCAGAGTAGTCAAAAGTTAAAGTCTCTATAGCTATTTGACATAACATGCATACAGAACACTGTACAGAACAGCACAGTAATGTGCAATATCAGATCTTTTCATGAAGCTTGTTATTTATACTAAAATTTATGTTTTTCTCTGTTTGATTTGGTCACAGGAAACATGTGGAGTGAAGGAAAAGTTTCGGTTGGACTGTGTGACTTCATTGAGCCTTGGGACAATCTTTCACTGGCTCAGAAAAAGAATCTCAACTACAGATACCAAATGGGCTGTGACTGCACAGTAGGCTCACTATTTAATTTGTTCCTAAGGCATTTATAAAACAATATCAGAGGGGTGTATATTAGGCCCAATCAGAATGATATGATATGTTTTTGTGGCTACTGATAACAATTGCAGATAACCAATGATATTGTCCAATAAAATATAATATTTAGATTTTAAATGACTTCACTGCTTCAACTTCAACAATGTTAAGTGATAGACAATTTTTTAAATCCAAATAAACATAATAAACAGAAGCTGATAGTGTTAGAAAATATTTATATTAAAATCTTTACATATTTGCTGTATCATAAAATAATCACAAGCTTGAATCCTGACAGTGCTCCAAGAAAGACGTATCAGTAATTATAAGTGCATTATTGTGAACCTTTTACCAATGTCATAATTTATAACACCATTGTTATGCTATTGGGAGGTTAGTGATTTATGATATGCTACCACCCTTTGCCCGGTACACTATTATTATGCCTTTTTAAACATCGGTCAATCATGTCCTTTGCCCATGATGATCACTTTGCACTGCTACAACTGACTGGTGTGCTCACTAATACATACATGCAGCAAACCCTGTCATGTGGAATCTGTGAGTGCATTCTGAAAAAGGGTGGTCATAATATTCTAGTATGACTGTGTATTCTTGGCCAACAAATTCATCAGCTCTAGTATATGTGACATATACAATATTATGTAATGTAAACCTCCATACATGTGCTTTGTATAATTTGTCTATCAATTAAATGATTTAATTTAATTTAAATAAAGTTCATCTTCATTCTTATACTTCCGTCAGATTTCCACCTGTTACACCACCCCCTGCTGTACCTCTTCAGTAAACGAGTGCCTATGGACGGATTGGCTTTTGGACAACAAACTAAGCCGAGAGCAAGCCCGTCAGTATGCTTGCATCAAACGCAGTGATGGTTCTTGCAGCTGGTACAGGGGAAGCGCTCCTCCTGATAAAGATTTCATGGACGTGTCGGACCCCTGAGGACTGAATACTGAGGGGAGAAACACTCCACTTCAAAGTTAGTAGGAAAGAGTGGTGAAGGCAACACCCCTGATTTTTTATTGGCCTGTAGATCTCTGCTGTCAGTGCATCTCTTAGCAAGGTGTGTTCTGGCCCAAATGGGAATCTTGAATGAATGTAAGACTGCATAGCTCACCACAGAGTGTTTCAGAATGTGTCAGTTTTTACTGCTCATAACTCTCCTTACAGAACAAAAACACACATTTCACATGTGAAATATCTAAAAACACCTGATCACATGTGAAAACCACATGGTCACATGAAAACAAATGGAGAAATTTTAATTTTCATGTTTATTTTACACATGATCAGGCATTTTTCACATAATCACATGATTTTCACGTAACACAGATTATTCCTATGATCACTTGTTTTTCATGTTCACATGATTGCATGTTTCCACGTGATGACACATTTTCACGTGAATGCACATTTCTCACCTTAATGCATATTTTTCACATGAAAACGTGAAATGTCTAAAAATCATTAAACGTCATGTGCTTTTCCTGTAAGGGTCCATTTTACTTAAATACACACTAGAATATTTAAAATATGATATTTAATTGGAATGTCTACGGAAAACTACCTGTGATGTTTTTGAAAAATGATACATTTTTTTCAAATGTAAACATTTTATCTTTTGAACTGTTTTACAGTCCTTACTTATCTTGTATGGCAGGCATTTATTTAGGAATTAGCTGTTTTTCCGTAAAATCATGTGTGCATATTTATAAATGTTTTGTGTTTTTCTTTCATTCTTCTGAGAATGTATATATTTGTATGAAACTTTTTGTAAGGCTCCTAATCCTTTTGGACAGCCTTCCAATGGTACACACAAAAATTTGACACTTTCCCAGACAAAACACATTTATTTCCAGTGTTTCTGAATGCCTATTCAGCCATTTACCCCAATCATATCCTATATATATATATATAT
>BRDA01007402.1:76582-87155 GCA_036984385.1 Crenuchus spilurus | reverse complement strand
GAGAGAGAAGAGAGAGAGAGAGAGAGAGAGAGAGAGAGAGAGAGAGAGAGAGAGAGAGAGAGAGAGAGAGAGACAGAGACAGAGACAGAAAGAGAGAGGCGGGGGCATTGAAAAGGGACTGTGAGAGAGAAATGAGAAGAGAGAGAGAGAGTGAGAGAGAGAGAGAGACACAGAGAGAGAGAGAGGGAGGAGGGGGCATTGAAAAGGGACTGTGTGTGTGTGTGAGAGAGAGAGAGAGAGAGAGAGAGAGAGAGAGAGAGAGAGAGAGAGAGAGAGAGAGAGAGAGAGAGAGAGAGAGATTAAGTGAGTGTCAGAGGGAGAAAGTGAGTGAGAAAAAGAAAAGAAAGAGTGAGGGAAGTCTTCTCAGGTCAGTGAGAGAGTGATGGTGATATGAGATGGCTCCTGTTGGTTCTTCTTTTGTGTGATTGGATGAGTGAGAGTAAACACTAGCCCAGTTTGATTAACACCAAGTCTCTGCGCTTGCAGAATTTCAATGAAGCCTAATAGGAAGCCTAAGAGAGGAGAACACTACTAAGACTGTGTGATTACTTCTCTCTGTGTGGTGAGTGTGAATGGACTGCATGTTTCTAAGCGCCCGTCAGTAATGAAATGCTCTTAATTAAGGACATGTCTATGGCAGATATGACTGAGCATGTGAAGTTACGTACATTACGGGCCTCTGCTTTTTTTAAACGTTGCCAGGAGACATGACCCTGAGATGACCCAGCGCTTCCATTCACAGTCCTACATATTTCATCACATGGGGGGTGGGTCAGGGTACACACTCGTGCACACACAAGTGAACACGTGTACAGCCACATATCACACATGGCTGCACAAGTGGTGAGAAAAGATTTCCATATTTGTGTAACATACCATGTGACTTCATATTCATGTCCCACCAGAGAAGCTTAATGGGATAGTTCAGCAAAAATGAGTTTAGTGTCTGTTCTTTAAGTGCTGCTGGAGCTATAAGTACTTGCAAACTAAGAAGCAGGTCTGAATATTGCATTTATTGTCTGAAGTGCACTGAGCTGTATTTTTTGGTGGCTCTGGCTTCTAAGCAACAGCAAAATCATAACATCATATGCTAGCTGACTATCATCGGAGATATTGTAAAGGAGGAAAGCCATCACAGTTTGAAATATGAATGAGAACGCTCGTAACACTGAACATGGCATCTGTTTGCAAAGAAGTCCCGCTCTGTTTAAAAAAGAATCACTCATGGAACTTCCCACTCAGGGTGCAACCATCAAGCTGATTGGTTCTTTTTTTTTTTTTTTTTGAAAGGGCGGGACTTCTTTTTTCTTTTTCTTTTTTGAAAGGGCGGGACTTCTCTGCAAAGAGATGCCCCTTCATGCCTCCCATCATTGTGGAAACCTGTGCAAAAACAATAGCCAAAACACAGTAAAATCACAAGGGTTTTGTCAAATTTTAATCAGTGATTTTAAATGTGTTTTTCCCTAATTTGACTTTCAGCTTTGAGTATTTTCATCTCTACTCATTCACAGACATAGGAGCCTGGTCTGGTATGAGTTTAAGTAACCATCTGGCTTTAACCTTTCCTGTGACTCTGAGCTGAGGTCGATTATGGTGTTCTGGTAACAGTGTTTACACAGTAAATATACCAGTGTTAAATCAACACTACTAAAGTTAAATTAACACTGAGGGTGTCAAAATGTAACACTCTCAGTGTTAATTTAGCTCTAATAGTGTTGATTTAACACTGGCAGATTTACTGTGTACATCTTCATTTAATCTAGTCAACATCAAGTTTAAGACACATCCATCAGTCTTCTTAACCACTGAATCCTGGTAAGGGTTGCAGTGAGTTCCCCTACCCCTTCACTGGGGTATCTTGGAGCCGGAAGAGGGCACCAATCCATCACTGGGCACTCACACAGGCATACACATACCAGAACAATTTAGAGCAACCATTTCATGTGTCCTCCATGTTTTTGGACTGTGAGAGGAAACCAGAGACCATGGAGGAAACCCACAAGGAGAACATGAAAACACTACCAAGATGGGGACTTGGCAGTGCTAAAAGGCCAGCATGCTAACCACCAGGGCCGGCGCTCCACATACGGAATCATGTGCTGTGCGTGGGGCACCATGATAGTAATGGGGCACCACACGTCCCTTTTTATCCGCAAAATGTGATTCTATATGTGTGAAAACTTAAAACTGTGATATACAAAGTACAGAATAAATTACAAGTATGCCTAAAGCCATATTCAGATAGGATTAGTTCTACATGGGGAGGTGGAATAATGTAGTTATTTCCAGAGTTTCTTGGTGATTTTAGTCTCATCCAAATGCTCCATGTCAGTCATTTCTACAGACTGCACACTCCCATGTCAGTGAAGCTTCCTGCACTGTTCACCTTCTGTAAAATAAGCCTTAAAAATAAACTCAGTATATATTAATTATGTGTGAATTGACATGTAAATATTAAATCATAGCCAGTGGAAGAGGATTATTCTGCATTGTTTCTCAAGTATGGAGGTGACATATTAAACAGCATAAGACGAGCCAAAAGACTTCTCAAGCTGCGACACTTCTGGTAGCTCTAGGTAATTGTGTAGCATATCCTGCAGCATATATATGTGTTAGAAACATGTAGCCGGCTATTTTTCAAACTAAAAATCTCATTATCATACGTTTACCATTAGGTAGTGAGTTATAAGATTATTTATCATCATCTAATACTTCACAGAATGCTGTTGGCTGAATATTTTTGGTTGGTTGACTACTCTATTTTACCAGCTAACCTCCCTCATACTCACAGTTCCTTGTCTAGACATTCAGAGCACTTTTGCAGTCACCTCAACAACCACCATAGTGCAGCATCCACCTGGATGATCTGAAAACAGTCAGTTCACCCAAGAACACTGAGCAAAAATGAGTTATTAAACAGCGGTGAGGACAGACTAAGCCAGTTTTTGAAGATGGGGATGATTAGAAGAGGGTAATTCAGCCATGACATCAAGATAACACCCCTACCTAAGAGAATCTGGACCTTGCTTTTATGTTTCAAGACTCCATTTATACGGTAGTGTCCCCATCACTGCCTTGGGGCATAGTGCCTCCTGTTGTCCCACCAAGACCACTTCCAGCAGCCACCCAGGTCTTCCATCCAAGTAAGATCAAGAGAGATTAAGATTAAGAGATCAACCAATTTAGCCAATGTGATTTTCAAACAACGGAATTTGACCTCTGCATTTAACCCATTCGTGCAGTGAAACACACACACACACACACACTAGTGAACACACTAGGCTGTGAGAATTTGTGCCCGAAGCGATGGGCAGCCCTTATCCACCGGCACCCGGGGAGCAGTTAGGAGGTTAGGTGCCTCAAAGGCACTTCAGTCATGTCCTGTCTGGGGATCAAACCAGCGACCTTCTGGTCACAAGACCAGATCCTTACCACTAGGCCATGCCCCCCCCCCCTTTTTTTTTCTCAAGCTGAATTCAAGTACTATTGAATTTCAAGTACTTTGAAAAAGTAAATTCAAGTAAATTCAAGTACTTCTGAATTTCAAGTACTACCCAGACCCAAACCTGCTTAGCTCTGCATGTTGTTCTGGCTGCTTCTGAATCTCTACCTGTTATGTTGTGGAAGGCTGACTACTCAACCGAATGCTTACTTGACATTTTGTGGGTACAATAAAGGTAAAATAAACATGTGATTCAGAAGTTCATTGTGTTCCCTGTCTGTCAGTGTCTATACAGCTCTTATCTAGCCCAGTCGTCAGACTTAAAGCCTACTGAAAGCATTTGGAATGTGATCAATATCAAGTCATCAAACAAAACTGAGCTGCTTGAAAGAGCGGAGAGCAAGAACAAAACAGGCTTATTCCTCCACATATTGACTTCCAAACTCTTATGTTAAAAGATCAGTATTGTGTTTAAAATGAATATGAAGTTTTTTCTTTGCATAATTCAAGATCTGAAAACATTGTAATTTTGACCACTTGTCATTTTCTTTAAATAAATGCTCAAAATTACATTTTTTACATTTCTAATTAGAACAAGAGAACAATAATAGTAGTTTATAGATTAAAACAATAATGTTCAACACTGTCACACTTCCTGCTCATCTTGCTTCTAACACACTGTGCTCCACAACTACACTTCCCAGAAGCCCTGGAGCTCCTATGAGCTCATGTGTGACTTCCCTCTCCAGCTGTCTTCCATTGAAACTCTAATTACCTGGACTACTTAAACCAAGCCTAAAGGATTGATCGTTGCTTGGTATTGTTGTGCTTTTCATGCAGTAACAGTAACTATCCTTTGACTTCCAATTGTTATGTTTTCATTTGTTTGTTAATCCTGTTTGCCTTTGTCCTGTTAGCCTTAGCCTCTTGAGCTTACTAGCTTCCTTATTTGGGTTAGCTCCTTAGCTTGTTAGCTTTCTATGTGTTTGCATAGCTTGTTTGTTGAGACCTCAGTGGTCCTCTTTGTTCACCTACTTTGTTTATTGAGACCTCATTGGTTCTCTGTGTTTACCTAAGCCTGCTAGCTGAGCCCTCATTTGTTCCTCTGTGTTACCCTAGTCCAAGCATTGTTCTGTCCCTTAGCCTGTGTAGCCTCCTTTGCCTGTGTGGCTTCCTTAGTCTGGGTTGCATCTTTTGTTTAGCTTCCTTAGTCTGGGTTACATCTTTTTGTTTAGCTTCCTTAGCCTGGGTTACATCTTTTTGTTTAGCTTCCTTAGCCTGGGTTACATCTTTTTGTTTAGCTTCCTGAGCCTCTGTACCTTTCTTTACCTGTTTAGCCTGGCGATGTGGTGTTTGTTTCTCTTTTGTCTGTTTCTGTTCTTTTGGTTATGTTGGTTACATTTACGTTCTGAGTAATCATTAAATTAATGTTTTCATAAACCTGTCTTCATCTTCCTTGCTTTGCCAAATGCTAGTAAAACTACAGAAATCATTTGAAGTGGTCTTTAAATCCAAAGCTGTATATTTAACGTAACCATGCTGTGAATAAACAGCAAAGCGTCAAGAGCCTGATTTGGGAGGACAGTGAATGTTACTCTCATTTATATGTTGATATGTAAAGCATGTAATGCTTTGCTGTTTTTTGGAATTGTTGTGCCATAACAGTACAGGCACAGTCTGATTGTGTTTAAGTTCTGCATTAATAAAATGAGCTGTGTTTGCTGCATTTGCAATTAACACTGCTCAAAGTTTAGTGAGTCTGGGAAATGGAAATACAGTGGTGTCATGGCTGTGCACATTGACTTTTTCAGGACACTTATGGATTCCAAACCCAATAGGGATTGAAAGCCTGGGACCAGCATCCTACAGACAACATGCAGGATGGAACATTTTAATTTGTTTTCAATATTGATAATAGAAATATTTTGACATTTATTCCTGTACTTAGAAAATCACCTCCTCCTCTGGTAATCCTCAAAAATAACAGTGTAACTTACCGGACAACTTTGGTCCCGTTCCTGATCACTTGCATGTCCACACTGCAGGTTCCATTAGCATGAGACACAAGATTAATCTCAGAGAATTCAGCCTGAAATACAGTAAAGACAGAGCGTTACTGCAATACTGACACAAAACACTGACCACTCATTGACCATTAATTACAAATACTGGAGATTAAAAAAAACATTTTCAGGTCAAATATAACTGATAACAGGATGCAGTTAATATCATACCAATAATTTAAACTATTAACAATTATTTCAATTATTTTTGTTAAAATAATGTAATGTAAAATTCACATTCAGTGGAGAACATTCAAGGAATTAAAAAATAGCCAGCAAAGAGGCAACAAAATTCCCATAGCCCAAGGTAAACTACTACACAAAGTTACCAGAAAAGAATATATTGAACATTGATATATTGTGCATCTTTATCATATATGTGTTGTATGGGTCTATACTGCAGGTCTACAATTAGTCAGTGTAGCCCATATGTTAGTTGTTCTCTATTCCTCCATCAGTGGTCAGTTTCTGACCACAGAAATGCCCATAGCCTAACAATTCTGAGTCTAATTTACTCATACCAGCACCACATACCTACACTACCAACAAAGTATAATTTCAGTATAACTGCTGTGCATGGTTCACCACTACCTCTGGTAATCAATGTTTCTGAGGTTAAAAAATGACAAATAAATGGGGAATAGAGTAACTGATATGGACTTCATAATGTAGCCAGTGAGTGGAGAGGGAGGCGCTAAATGTTAAAAGCAATTCATGCACTTAAAGGAATACCCCAGAATTGTTTCAACCTAAGCTGCTGTGTTTGTATAACGTGGTCAGTTACCAAAGAAAATATTCATTTTTTTGTACTTAAAATAACAGAAAACCTGCTGACTCACTAATAATACAAGCCAATGGCGCATGCTGTGTACTCAACTGATTTATATTTCAAAGCTGTGGGTTTAGACAATGGGCCTTCACCAATTAACAAGCCAATATCTTTGAATGGTTTTAAGAACGGTTGGTGAATGAGGTCCTTCTCATTAGGAAATTAACATAATTTTACAAATAATAACAAAAGTAAAATAATTTTGTGTTCCATGTTGCAGAGGCAGCAGATAGAAATTGGATGTAAAATTGAATATTCTTTATCATTTTTACCATTTTTACATGATTATTTTGGAACCAATAACCTTGTCTGTGATACATTCACAGACTTGTTCGATGGATACTCTAGCTCATTTAAATCTGCCACTAAAGGAGTTAAAGTATCTGCACAATCACATTAGCCAGAGTGAAACAGCTGAGCATGTAGAATTTGTGTTTTGTGTATTTTACCATGTTTTCTATCACTGTATAAAAGATGCAGGATACTTTCTTCATTCTCTTCTTGCTCTTTCTTAATGTTTTCATTTCAGACCAGTAAGAGTTCATCATACTTATATAATAAATATAAAATAATATATGTTTTATTATATAGTTTCAACAGAGTAATGATAAAAAGCAAGCTTGTTCAAAATGTTTTGGGTTGTCTTTATAAGGTTAAACTGTAAAAACTTGTTAAACTGTTACATTTTCCAACACATAATCACACACACCCATGTAGACTGTTTTAACTGGGCACGCCATACAGGAAGGTACCATCCCACCAACGCTGTTTCCCACAAATACTTTTACAGCTCCTTTTAAGATTGTGTTGTGTTATTATTCATAGCCCACAACATGTAATTCCATAAACCACACATTTAATATATCAGCTTTTCCCATAAAAGTTGCAAAACATGGTGACTGACGAGTCACTTTTAATTAAGGCTTGGGACATTGTTACAAAACACTTTTAAAGGTGTGTTTCTGTGGGAGTATATCAGTTTGGCTCTCTTTTAGCTTTCAGTGCAGTGTGTTTGATTAACCTCTGCTATTATCCACTGCTCTACTGAGGAAGACACAGTGCAAGCACAGACATATAATTTAGAGTGAACCGGAGTAAGGCTGTGTGGTTTGAGATAATTATGATGTCTCGGGCGGTCAATAGAGGCTACGGATGCTCGATCACTGTGGGGTGGTCTTGTATGGGGGAGATGAGGGGATATTGTGTAACCTGGCATTTCCTCTCTCTACACCTCTTCATAATCACAATCAGTGACTTAGAAAGCAATTAGTTGTTTCTCTTACTACCAGTGACACCTTTCATATCTAACATCTGAGAAAAATGATCAGTACCATACTTTTTGAAAAGGGCCTATATCTTTCATTTTACAGGATCATAATCATCTTACTCAGAATACTTTATTGCTTTATTACTTTAATACTCTGTTTTACAGGTGTGTTCTATTGACCATTAATAACATTAACCTTTTATCACCCTGTTATCAATGTCTGATTGTAACAAACTTTGCACTACAAAGATGAACATATTTCCACATCAAACATTCAATTTAAAGTTAATTACATTTACACACAAAAGACTTGAAAAATGAAGCTAACACTATAAGGCAAACAACATGGGAGTTAACCTGCTTTCAGGCTTGGATCAGTTTAAAAAACAATGAACATTCAGTATGTTAAGAAGAATGAGCTGAAAAATATTGAGGACAACTAAAGAAGAGATGCACAGCATCAGCATAATGAATATCTGCTTAATAATGAGCTTCTGATTAATAATGAACTTCTGATTAGTAATGAACCTGTAGTTAATAATGAGCCTCTGGTTAATAATGAACCTCTGGATAGTAATTAGTCTCTAACTAGTAATTATCATCTGGTTAGTAATGAACCTCTGGTTAATAATGAGGCTCTGGATAGTAATAAGTCTCTGGTTAATAACCAGTCTCTGGTTAGTAATGAGCCTCTGCTTAGTAATATGCCTCTAGTAAGTAACGAGCTTCTGATTAGTAACGAGCCTTTGATTAGTAACGAGTCTCTGGTTAATAATGAGCCTCTGGATAGTAATTAGTCTCTAACTAGTAATTATCATCTGGTTAGTAATGAACCTGTATTTAATAATGAGCCTCTGGTTAATAATGAACCTCTGGATAGTAATTAATCTCTAACTAGTAATTATCATCTGGTTAGTAATGAACCTGTGGTTAATAATGAGGCTCTGGATAGTAATAAGTCTCTGGTTAATAACCAGTCTCTGGTTAGTAATGAGCCTCTGCTTAGTAATATGCCTCTAGTAAGTTACGAGCTTCTGATTAGTAATGAGCCTTTGATTAGTAATGAGTCTCTGGTTAATAATGAACCTCTGGATAGTAATTAGTCTCTAACTAGTAATTATCATCTGGTTAGTAATGAACCTGTGGTTAATAATGAGGCTCTGGATAGTAATAAGTCTCTGGTTAATAACGAGTCTCTGGTTAGTAACGAGCCTCTGCTTAGTAATATGCCTCTAGTAAGTAACGAGCTTCTGATTAGTAACGAGCCTCTGATTAGTAACGAGCCTCTGATTAGTAACGAGTCTCTGGTTAATAATGAGTCTTTGGTTAGTAACGAGCCTCTGATTAGTAACGAGCCTCTGGTTAATAATGAGTCTTTGGTTAGTAACGAGCTTCTGATTAGTAACGAGCCTCTGATTAGTAACCAGCCTCTGATTAGTAACGAGTCTCTGGTTAATAATGAGTCTTTGGTTAGTAACGAGCCTCTGATTAGTAACAAGCCTCTGCAGTGAAGCCATAATATATTCAGGAGAACATCTGGACTAAAAGAAGTGCATTAGGTTTCAGTAAAAGTAAGTCAGAAAATGCACAGTATATTTCTCTCTGTCTCGCTGTGCCACCACAAAAGAGAACCATATGAATCTTCTTGAATCATATACTTTGATGTACAATCAAAGTATTAAAGGTGACTCAGCATGAAAGTTTCTGTTTATCTTAGAAATCACTTGTGTAATCACTTGTCAGAAATCACACGGTGATGGCTCAGTTCCAGTCACACACAAGCAGCTGCACTTTTTTGCAAGCCCACAGTAAAAATGCTTCTTTAATGGCCTGTTTTAAGTGGTACTGTGGTAAAACCACATCATTTACACAATTTAATCCTCAACCCTAAATGTAGTCAGAACATGACTGCAGACAAAAGTAATCAAGTCTCCCACTACTATTTTAGTTGTACTATGTAGTGGAAGATGAATACTGTAAATATAAAACACATATGTTGTCCCATAACTTATCATTACCATATTTGAAATAAACTGGAACAGCAGACAATTTACTGTAATTAAAAAGAAAAGAAAAGCAGGCATATCGGGCAATGTAACTCCTTCCCTGTTGACTCCATCTCATTCACAAAGATTTATGAAATATATTAGTGTATCTCCAAAAATTAGAATATTGTGGGAAAAGTTTATTTGTGTTCATAACTTAATCTAAAAAGTTAAACGGTCATATATTTTATATTCATTATACAAGAATAATTTACTCAAATTCCAAATAAAATATTCTAATAATTTTGGATTCTGTATTCACTTTAAATGTACTGAAAATACAAACCGGATTTCAAAAAAGTTGGGACACTAAACAAATTGCGAATAAAAACTGAATTCAATGATGTGGAGATGGCAAATGTCAATATGTTATTTGTAATAGAACATAGATGACAGATCAAAAGTTTAATCTGAGTAAATGTAACATTTTAAAGTAGAAATATGTTGATTAAAAATTTCACAGTGTCAACAAATCCCCAAAAAGTTGGGACAAGTAGCAGAAAGTGGCTGGAAAAAGGAAATTGAGCATATAACGAACAGCTGGATGACCAATTAACACTAATTAGGTCAATTGACAACATGATTGGGAATAAAAAGAGCTTCTCAGAGTGTCAGTGTCTCTCTGAAGCCAAGATGGTAAGGGGATCACCAATTCCACCATTGTTGAGCAGAAAGATAGTGCAGCAATACCAGAATGGTGTTACCCAGCGTAAAATAGCAAAGACTTTTAAGTTATCATTGTCAACCGTGCATAACATCATCAAAAGATTCAGAGAATCTGGAACAATCGCTCTGCGTAAGGGTCAAGGCCGTAAAACTCTACAGGATGCTTGTGATCTCCGGGCCCTTAAACGTCACTGCACCTCAAACAGGAATGCCACTGTCAAGGAAATAACAGAATGGGCTCAGGATTACTTCCAGAAAGCA